>SEYY01024643.1:152500-155000 GCA_009176605.1 Armadillidium nasatum | reverse complement strand
ATATATATATATATATATATATATATATATATATATATATATATATATATATATATATATATATATATATATATATATATATATATATATATATATATATATATATATATATATATATATATATATATATATATATATATATATATATATATATATATATATATATATATATATATATATATATATATATATATATATATATATATATAATATATATATATATATATATATATATATATATATATATATATATATTATATATATATATATATATATATATATATATATATATATATATATATATATATATATATATATATATATATATATATATATATATATATATTCTCCTATATTATTCCTCATCCCAGAAATCGGAATTTTCAAGAATAATGAAAAGATTTTTTTATGTAGTATTATAAATGCATGGCATGCGAACATTTATTTAAGGTTTTAGTCTTCCTTACCCACATTCGTGTGTGGTGAATTATTTATCTACATTTAACATGGAATATATATATATATATATATATATATATATATATATATATATATATATATATATATATATATATATATATATATATATATATATATATATATATATATATATATATATATATATTATATATATGAGTACCATACCAATGAAAGAACAGTTGCCTATTGACGGAGTCTCTTCGGGATTTATTTTAAAACAGTTTTTAAATTCTCGCTGACGAATGTACTCAAAACTTTCAGAGAATTTTTCGACAAAATGGAAAAAAATAATTTAAAAAAAAATATAAAGTAAAAAAAAAAAAAAAAAAAAAAAAAAAAAAAAAAAATATATAATAATAATTATATATATATATATATATATATATTATATATATATATATATATATATATATATATATATATATATATATATATATATATATATATATATATATATATATATATATATATATATATATATATATATATATATATATATGCTGTATGTATCGCTATTCCTTCCGGATTCATCCCTCCCTTCTCTATGCTTTCTGTGAAGCTTTAAAAAGTCTACAATATCTTCAAGCTCGGCTTTGTGAATCCTTGGGTTTTTATATCTTCCGCTTTTTAAAGCCGAATTTCAATTTGTGGTTCTTTATTAAAATATCGCGTGTCATTCAAAAGTTAATAATCTTATTCTGTTTAAAAATAATAATTGCAAGTTCTGTATCTTAAATTTGTTCTAAATCTTATGTGGTAAGAACTAGCGTCTCTTTTCTGTTGCCCTTGTGGTTTTGGCTTCAATCCTTTAGCTCCAGAAAGAGATCGTAGGCTCTCTGTTCCACTTTATTATAAATTTAATTATTGTGTTTCATTTTTTATAAATTCGTTTCTTCTATCTCATCATTTTATTGCGAAGCAAAACTGAAGGTAATGTACTTATGTATATTTCCTTTTATTATTATTATATATATATATATATATATATATATATATATATATATATATATATATATATATATATATATATATATATATATATATATATATATATATATATATATATATATATATATATATATATATATATATATATATATATATATATATATATATATATATATATATATATATATATATATATAATATATATATATATATATATATATATATATATATATATATATATATAATATATATATATATATATATATATATATATATATATATATGGCAGGTTTACGCTCAAAAATCTAAATTTCAATTAGAACATTTTCCATTAGAACTTGATTTTTAGTTTAAATTCGTTTTATTTACCCAAATTTTTAAGGATTCAATAGAAAGGTAATCAGAATTTTGTAATTTTATCCAAGTGTCAAAAATACAATATTTACACTCCGTCATTGGGTGACTCTTCTATCGAAAAAGCTGCTCCAAAGGTTTATAATATGCTAGACAATTCGGAAGGAAAGACACCGAGTTTATCTCTACAGAAAAAAAAATAGAGATAATATTGAATTTAATGTAATGAACGTTATTTATGAAATACATATTTTTTTTAACTTCAAAATCTGAAAATTAATTTTTCAGGAATAAAGTTTTAGCAAGTTCAATTCATTAGAAAGGTGAATATATGAAGAAACATTATATAAATTTTATCAAAATGATTTTTAACTAAATTAATTTTATAAACATTTGTCATAAAAACATTTGCTTCGGTGGTTAATCCTATGAAAGTTAATTTCTTGTATAAATATATCTGCTTAGAAATTATTCTTCTACAGTTTTCTTTTTATATATAAATCGTCACCACTCATGGGCAGAACCCTTTTCAAGGAAGGGGCTTATAAAAGAGAAAAGAAGAAGAGAACCCACCCAGCCCCAATCCTAACGCACACCTTCCAGGTGGGCGCAGACGGAAGCCTTGAAGAGAGGAAGATTAAATGCAGGAGGAAAAATAGATGATGGTAAAGAGTTCCACAGAACAGAGGTGGCTGGAAAGAAGGAGGCACCATTACGG
>SEYY01024643.1:65000-137500 GCA_009176605.1 Armadillidium nasatum | reverse complement strand
AATGAAACTAATGAAGGCACTCTTAACCTCAGGCTTCCAACGAAACTAATGAAGGCGCTCATAACCTCAGGCTTCCAATGAAACTAATGAAGGCACTCAACCTCAGGCTTCCAACGAAACTAATGAAGGCACTATTAACCTCAGGCTTCCAATGAAACTAATGAAGGCACTCTTAACCTCAGGCTGCCAACGAAACTAATGAAGGCACTCATAACCTCAGGCTGCCAATGAAACTAATGAAGGCACTCAACCTCAGGCTGCCAACGAAACTAATGAAGGCATTATTAACCTCAGGCTTCCAACGAAACTAATGAAGGCACTCTTAACCTCAGGCACTCTTAACCTCAGGCTGCGAAACTAATGAAGGCACTACCTCATGCCAACGAAACTAATGAAGCACTCTTAACCTCAGGCTTGCCAATGAAACTAATGAAGGCACTCAACCTCAGGCTTCCAACGAAACTAATGAAGGCGCTCATAACCTCAGGCTTCCAATGAAACTAATGAAGGCACTCAACCTCAGGCTTCCAACGAAACT
This sequence comes from Armadillidium nasatum, assembly GCA_009176605.1. NCBI lineage: Eukaryota > Metazoa > Arthropoda > Malacostraca > Isopoda > Armadillidiidae > Armadillidium > Armadillidium nasatum. The sequence goes on along the minus strand of SEYY01024643.1, from coordinate 136,962 downwards.
AATGAAGGCACTATTAACCTCAGGCTTCCAATGAAACTAATGAAGGCACTCTTAACCTCAGGCTTCCAACGAAACTAATGAAGGCGCTCATAACCTCAGGCTTCCAATGAAACTAATGAAGGCACTCAACCTCAGGCTTCCAACGAAACTAATGAAGGCATTATTAACCTCAGGCTTCCAACGAAACTAATGAAGGCACTCTTAACCTCAGGCTTCCAACGAAACTAATGAAGGCGCTCATAACCTCAGGCTTCCAATGAAACTAATGAAGGCACTCAACCTCAGGCTTCCAACGAAACTAATGAAGGCACTATTAACCTCAGGCTGCCAATGAAACTAATGAAGGCACTCAACCTCAGGCTTCCAACGAAACTAATGAAGGCATTATTAACCTCAGGCTTCCAACGAAACTAATGAAGGCACTCTTAACCTCAGGCTTCCAACGAAACTAATGAAGGCGCTCATAACCTCAGGCTTCCAATGAAACTAATGAAGGCACTCAACCTCAGGCTTCCAACGAAACTAATGAAGGCATTATTAACCTCAGGCTTCCAACGAAACTAATGAAGGCACTCTTAACCTCAGGCTTCCAACGAAACTAATGAAGGCACTCATAATAACCTCAGGCTGCCAATGAAACTAATGAAGGCACTCTTAACCTCAGGCTGCCAATGCTATAACAAATTCGGATTAACTTTTAAAATAAAGCCACACGGAATTTGCATTGCATACCATAAAGTCAATATTTGATATTCTTATTTGAACTTTGTCAATGGACTAATAAATATACTATATATATATATATATATATATATATATATATATATATATATATATATATATATATATATATATATATATATATATATATATATATATATATATATATATATATATATATATATATATATATATATATATATATATATATATTATATATATATATATATATATATATATATATATATATATATATATATATATATATATATATATATATATATATATATATATATATATATATATATATATATATATATATATATATATATATTATATATATATATATATTATTCAGTTAACATAATGTGAAGGCTATCGTTCCTAAGTGATTAGCTTAGAAATGAAAGTTTTGTGATAGACTCTGTCTAAAGATTACGATATGTTCATCGTCACATCTCTAAAATGTTTAAGAGCCAAGTCCCAAGTAATGGGTGAAATTTTAAAGGTTCACACTTCGTTAAAGTGAACGTAAATGAACTTCATGGATATTTTAGGTTCTACTTAATTCGTTTCAAATACCCTAAAAATGATCATGAAGACCCCTTCATAAGACTTATACACCGAAGAAATATCTATTCTTTTCATTAACTAAAATTTTATAACCGTATTCCACAACTTCAGAGATTATTTTTAAAGGAATTATTACCAAAGAACGAATCAACTTCTTGACCACATATACAGTAAGTTAAGAACAATAGAGTCATAACATTTTCCCATACAGTTGAATCTTCACTTCTTGTGTCAACAATATTTTAACTCTAATGAATATTTTATCTTCAAAGGTATAAAGGTTTCGCAATAAAAATTATGTAAAAAAAATGCAAAAAATAAAAATAATTTAATAATAAACATAACTTAACAGATATTTTTAACATAAATAGTTATCCTAAAACAGATAAAATTTACTTTATTTTATATTTCACTCTCTCAAACAACTTGATCACCTGGCCTTTTTGGATCCAAAAATAAGATCAGCATCAGGAACACCGCGAGGATGTTGATAGCGAGGTCTACGATCTCTGTTTAGATTTTGCAAAGCTGGTCTTTGTCCCTACACGAATAAAAAAAAACAAAAAAAAAAACAAAGTAATAAACAAGTGAACATTCAAACAATGAAAGGAAAAGCGATAGCCTTAAACCAAGATGATAAAAAAACTCATTTATAAAATACATTTAAACTAAAACCTGTAATGAAGATTACAATTGTAATTCTTCATACAGTCTTCACAGCAATAGCGAATCCAATTCGTTTTCGGTGTTGCCAGTTTTATTATTATTATTTTTTTTTTTACCATACCTTTCTTTGTCTAATTTCATTCAAAATTTTTACTTACTCGACTTTTATGAATAAACGCAAAATTTTTCAAAACTAACGCAAAATTATAAAAAAAAATAACATGAAATAATAAAATAATAATTTTTTTTTCAGCCAACCTGCTGCATGAGTTCGAAGGCTTCTTCTTCCTCTTGTCTTTCGTTTATCTCTAAAGTTAATTGTTTAACCTTATCACGCTCCATTTTCTCAGCCTGTAACATAAATAAATAATAATATATATATATATATATATATATATATATATATATATATATATATATATATATATATATATATATATATATATATATATATATATATATATATATATATATATATATATATATATATATATATATATATATATATATATATATATATATATTATATCGCGTGTGGGCGCGCGCTTAAAAGTAAAAAGCTTTTAATTTGAACTATCATTACTTGAAGAGCTGGACAAATTCCTTACATTAATTAGAAAGAGGAGAAGTGAAAACGTAATTATAAGGTACCAAATGTGAATGAACAAACCTCTTCTCTTGTGCGAAGTTTCATAACCAAGTCCGAATTAACAGGCATCTCGACATTAGTGAACTGCTGCTTATTACCAGCTCTTGTCAAAAGAATGAAATTTACGACCGGTTTTGAAGGCTCTTCTTCCACGCCTTCAGACACCAACTGGTCGTAAGTTTTCTTCGCGGAGGACTTAACGTGAACGGGAACAGAGATATGGGAGTGAGCCGGTCTAGGAGTCTCTCTAGTTCTTTCCAAAAGGTTATCGGCGAGCATTCTATCAAATTCGGACATAAAGTCTTCGTCTTCCTGGCAATGAACCTGTTTTAATGTAAAGGATATGTTTTGTGATTCACCTTCGCTCTTAACTTCGCCACTTTCAGGACCTGTGTTGTTTGCTTCGGTTTCCTAAAAATAAAAAATAAATAAATCATTCCGATTTCAGCTTCTAGAATCAAAGCTCTACATTAAACTTCTCACATCAAATGTTTTACTTAAAATTACACAACACAATTTAACTTAAAAATTACAATCTACTACGGTAAATTACTAGAATCATAATATTAATATTGAGAGATTAAAAAGAAAATAAAAAAAAAAAACATTTAACATTAAAGTACGACGAGCAAGCCTAAGAGTTGACAATACCCAAGTATAATATAAAAACGTGAAACCCTCACGATGATGAAAGTCGCAACTTTTGAGGATCTGCCCTTGTAGTACGATAGAACGGTCAAGTTATGTTATAAAAATAAAGATTAAAGGGTAGTGATAAGAAGCTTCAAGCTGGTCTATTCGATGATCCAAAGAAAAGAAAAATAATGAAAGATTTACACATGATTAGCTCAAAGACCGAATCGGCGAAAAGATCAAGGAATTCTTTTGTGGCAGTAGTTAAGAACTTCCTAGAAGACTAAGTGTGCGAGCTATAAAGATGGCGTTAAAGATTTACTTGTAAACTTTTAATGTTTCGGGATGTACTATGAGAATTAAATTTCATTTTCTCAACAGCCATCTAGATGCATTTCGAGTACATCTCGGTAATTTCAGTGAAAATTTTGAGGGCTGCCATCAAGATATCAAAATAATTAAGAACGACATCAAGGAAGATAGGACATCATACAATTGCCGATTACTGCTGGTGCCTATAATGGGAACTGTGAAAATTTACCTCATTCTAGGAAAACGCTTACGAATAAGTTAACATGAATAAAAAGATAAATGTTAGAGAACTGGTCACGTATTTACTTTAGTATTAGATTAACTTTTGGGTTTACATGCAAGTTTATAATTTTTATTAAATTTATTATTTAATAGCGGCTCCGTAGCTCAGTCGATCGAGCACTCGTGATAGCAAGCGAGAGGTCCAGGGTTCGAGGCCTGGTCGGAGCGGGAAATGTGAACGGTTTCTCCTTGCGCTTAGCTCCGAATGACTCAGTCGTTAAACGAGTACATCAGTGGAGTGCTCTTGCCACTGATGGGAATAATCTCCGGCATCCGCGATAGGCCTGGCCCAGCCAGCGGTATCCGCCGTGGGCCCTTGAAACCCAAGGATCTTCCTCGAAAGATCCCACTGACAGGACGAAAGTCCTTCCTGGGGGAAGATGATTAGATGATTATTATTATTATTATTATTATTATTATTATTATTATTATTATTATTATTATTATTATTATTATATTAAATTATTATTAAATTATTATTATTGAAAAAATGTCATGTCTTAAACGACTAATAATTCCATTCTATCTCTGGCAAATAGCAATATCTTCAAAGCTTGTTTTTTCGACTTCTCGACCCCACGTGGTGGTGACTTTTGTAATCAGCTAAAGAAGTATTGATCAATATTATAAATACTATTGAATAATAATAATAATAATAATAATAATAACCAGTATATTAGCAATGAGCTTAAAGACAATGAGAAAAAAAGTAAATGGATTCACAGACACAACCCAAATTTAGAGGTGATTCAAGTGAAAAATATGAAGATATAAATAAACGCAGGTATTAAATACCCCTTCAACATTGAGTCTTGAAGGCTGACTATGTTGAGAAGGAGTGAGACTTTCTCCCCCGTGCCCTTCGCTCCATTCCTCTCCACCTTCTTCCTCTTCCTCTTCTCCTGCTTTTACGCGAGGTAATCTTTCTAGCTCTTCTTCTTCATCATCAACTTCGACGAAGTCGTCTTCCATTGCATCTTCCTCTCCCTCTATGTGGTCATCTATATATATATATATATATATATATATATATATATATATATATATATATATATATATATATATATATATATATATATATATATATATATATATATATATATATATATATATATATATATATATATATATATATATATATATATATATATATATATATATATATATATATATATATATATATATATATATATATATATATATATATATATATATATAGTAATTTAAATGTAAAAAAAATATTTAGCACTAATGCCTAATGTTATAATATTTCTGCAAAAAAATATATATGAGGATTACACACACACACACACACACACACATAATGGAACATGTGCATAAAATTAATCTGATTAACAAATGAGTTCTTCAGCTTTTAAAACTTTCCGTTTTTTCGGACCCCTGCCATCCTCGAAATTCATATATTACAAAATTATTATTATTATTATTATTATTATTATTATTATTATTATTATCCCTTACAGCATCAGCATTACCTCCTTCGGGAATAGTGGGCAGAGCTTTTTCTTCGTTTTCTTCATCTGTATTCCCAAAATACTGCTTCAAACTAGGCATGTTTTGAATAGCTTTATCTACAATTTGCTTATTGAGAGCGGTGACTGCATTCTGAGACTCTTCCAGGCTTTTGAACATTGTGATTTTCGGTCTGACTCCAACTATAGTGTCCTGCACTAGATGGTCGACCTGCCATGGAAATTCTTCTTCAGAGTACACGCTCTTCTTAAACCAGAAATAATGCTATAACGAAAAAGAGAAAGATGCGAGTAAAAGAACTTTAGGCTTGAATAATTATAATAAAATGCCTTTATTCACCAACTATTTACACAGATAACATATAAAGATGTTTTTCATTATGCATTCATAATTCTTATTTGCAATGTATTAAGTTAGTAAATAAAAATAATTTTGGTTATTTAAGAAAGTGTCTAAGACGAGATTGGAAAACACACATTTTCATGACTGAAAACGAGTATTTATCGTAACCGTTACACAACGAGTTAACTTTGGAGTTTTAAGTTATAAAGAACTTTTAGACTTGAAGGAGGCTAAACACTCAAGACAAGAGATAGATGCTCATTTTCAAGGAACTACCATCTAGTTGATTAAAATTTAAAGTTTCTGCAAGGTTTGTTACATCTCTCGGAAGAGAAGTGAAATGAAAAATTAAATTTGCGAAGTTGATGATAACTTTAAAAATGTATTTCATACATCTGAATATGAAGACAGTAATAATCAACATCTCAAAGTAGAGCAAGTAAGGATATATATATATATATATATATATATATATATATATATATATATATATATATATATATATATATATATATATATATATATATATATATATATATATATATATATATATATATATATATATATATATATATATATATATATATATATATAAAGAATTTAAACAACTGTGACACATTAAAATTAAACTTACATAGAAAAAATTAGTAAAACACAAACCTGGAAATATGTCAAATAGCAATCAAGTCGACGCTTGCTAGCTCCTGAGCTGAAAAATTGCCCACACGTATCTAATAGCGTGCAAACAAGTCGTAAACGCATGTGATGGTCAGGAGCATCATACGTTGATGGATTACCAGGATCCCATGACACACCAAAAGTAATAAGAGAATAGAGGATTTTGAATATTACTGAGCTTTCAATCACTCTATAATTATACAGCTCTCCTAAGTATTTAATGGCTGCCACTCTCCTCTGATTAAATTTTGGTTCGTTTGTTTCCATACCAAAACGAATATCTTCTAAAGTACCATCAACTACTGCTGTTCCAACCCAGTCCTTATATATATATATATATATATATATATATATATATATATATATATATATATATATATATATATATATATATATATATATATATATATATATATATATATATATATATATATATATATATATATATATATATATATATATATATTGTAACTACCGTGGCAAAATGGTGAGTAATTGACTCACGTATTAGGTCCGTTTGAATCCTAGATAAAAACTACATAAAAATTTCCTCTTTGAATAGGACAATGTCAGTGAGAAGCGAACGTTTTAATAAAAAAATAAATAAATAAATAAAAAGAAAAAAAAATCAAACAGTAGAACAATCAGTTTGCTTGGTGAAAGTCCATGATACGATTCCTTATGTGAATCCTAGAAAAGAACTTCCAAGAGAACTCCTATAATCATTTAGATTTGACATATGTTTTTCGGATTAAAAGTGATGATAACAAAGAATCAAAACAACTGCTTAAACTCTCCAAGAAACCCCTAAAAATATAACTAATAAAATAAAAATTAATGTTTAATATTGATTTTAACCAAATTTTTATTAAAAAAGAAATTTCATTTTAAGGAGAAAATCCAACTACATCTTAATATTTTTCTTGAAACTCAATAAAATCTTAATTTTTTAATTCATGCTCACAAGAGGTTAACGCGCCATATGTGGCGCATGCGGCACGGGCTGACCATCCTTGTTCTTTCTGTATTATGAAATTTATGACATGAAAAATACATACGAATCTCAAAACAGAAAAAATTGGACTCAAGACAGGAATCAAAGTTTTTAAAAAAAAAAAAATAAAAACTATTTATTTGTAACAATTCTTCGAAATCGTGAACATCTTTTTTAAATTGCATTTTAAATGTAAAAAGAAAAGTACTTACCGATACCAAGAGTTTGAAATTGTAAAAGTTAAAACAAGTGAAGAAATTTGAAGTTTTCCAAACTATACGAGTAAAGTTGTAGCAATAGAGAGCACAGCGCTTAAGTCTGGAGGCAGAGAGTTGAACAGAAAAAGGATACAAGATAAAGCGAAAAGGAACACCACAAAGAAAATTTAGGTCAAAGTTGAATTTTTAATGATCATGTGTGGATAATAAGTAGAAAAATGAAGTAAGTTTGATAATTGAGACATTGAAAATAACTAATTTCTAGGACCTATATAGAAGCATCCAACTGAATATCCCAGCCAGCATTTAAGTACAAAGACAAATCAACAATATCGCCAAAGTCAGATATCTCTGGTCCTGCCCGGATCCTGTTGCAGCATTCATTCTTCCAATTTCCTTCTCATATAGTAAGACGTGGACCAACACAAATATATAAAAATATATATATATATATATATATATATATATATATATATATATATATATATATATATATATATATATATATATATATATATATATATATATATATATATATATATATATATATATATATATATATGAGATCGAACCAGCACCCACAAGCACGTGAGTTAATCACTCTACCGTTTATGCCACTGTAGATGGCATATATATATATATATATATATATATATATATATATATATATATATATATATATATATATATATATATATATATATATATATATATATATATATATATATATATATTATATAATATATATATATATATATATATATATATATAAGGAAACAAATATAGATAATATACTCACATAATGGGCTATTAAGCCAGCAAGAAGGTTTGCTATACATCTAATATTATAAAATTTTGCATTCCAAACGGAGGTTAAACATTTGACTGCATATAGTGAAATTTCTCTATCTTCCCAATGTAACTTCCTTATCTGACATATATATATATATATATATATATATATATATATATATATATATATATATATATATATATATATATATATATATATATATATATATATATATATATATATATATATATATATATATATATATATATAGATTAATAAAGAATATGTATACGAGAAAGAATTACGAGAATTATAAATTTATGAAAAGAGATAAGATACTCTGAGCTCTAAATACAATTGGTAGAAGGAGTGATTGTGTTTTGAAATATTACAACTTGGAAGACGATTCTCACCTGTCTTAAAATTCTTTCCGTGTTTGTTTTACAAAGACTTGTATACAGAAGGTGACGAATGTATTGTTGCATTGGTGGTCTCTCTGCTCTCGAAGCGTCGTTCGTCACTTCAGGAGGATTAACATAATAATAGGCATTTTCAATCATTGTGTTGTACCTATATATATATATATATATATATATATATATATATATATATATATATATATATATATATATATATATATATATATATATATATATATATATATATATATATATATATATATATATATATATATATATATATATAATTTCTCTCTCTCTCTCTCCTGGTGGCCAAAAGGTCAGAAGTAAACTAAAATATATTTCTACTATTTATTTTATTAAAGGGATTCTTCTTCTTAACCTGGAGAAATGCTTGTTTTAACGCAAGATGGAAATATTGCAAATATTACTGAGGTTGACAGAAAACCTTTGCTTCGGCTCAACCAATCAGGGAATTCTAGACAACGACTGGATGTGTCTCAGCTCCAGGCGGACTACACCTGATACGCTAGAAGCAGATAGGGAATGTGATATCTGTACGTTAGGAATTTTTTTTTTTTTGGCTGTTCAGATAACCGACCTAAGGTTCAAACTGAGTTCTCCTACATTGTAGTATGCACGCAAGAAGCAGGGAGAATACCATAATCTCTAAGCAAGAAAATTCCTCTTAGCCCAATAATATATATATATATATATATATATATATATATATATATATATATATATATATATATATATATATATATATATATATATATATATATATATATATATATATATATATATATATATATATATATATAGGTATAAAACAACCCCGATTTATAAAGATTAGCAGCCCTAGTGATTTTTAGCTTTTCAACATTAAAAATTAAAAATCTAAGTAGAAATTTTACAAACCTAAATTCTATCCAAAGTTTTGGGGGGTGGGGGGGGGAAGGTTCCTGTTTTAATTCAGCAGTTTCAATTTCTCGCATCACAAAACATTAATACAATAATACTTTAATAATAATAATAATAATATTATAATAATAATAATAATAATAATAATAATAATAATAATAATAATACCTAGGATCAAATGCTTTAACTGTCTTCTTCCTCATCATTTGCTCTAAGAATATTTTAGTTCTGTGGTGAGAGTCTGATGATCTTGTGGGAAAAGAAGTTTTTAAATTAAAACATAATTAAAGGTACAGTTTTTCATGAATAAAAAAAAATACGTTAAGAATTAAGGACATGATTAAATGTTAGTAAGTAAATAAATACAAGATAAATTTTAAGATTTAATAGAATAGATTTCATCGTCTTATATATATATATATATATATATATATATATATATATATATATATATATATATATATATATATATATATATATATATATATATATATATATATATATATATATATATATATATATATATATATGGGTGTTTCAGAACTGCTTGGTCAAACTTAGATAAGTGGTCATATAATTCTCAACAATGAAAAACTTCTCTATGAACAAGGGTCTCAAAATGCACAATTCAAAAGTTAGATCAACTCTAAATTCTCACAAATTCCAGAATATCCAGAATAGGAATGCCGCACGATACAAATGTATAATGTCAGTTAACCTATCACGGGTAGCTATGAATAAATTATTAGCTATAAATGCAAACCAACACCACGATGTGATGCGACGCACGACCGTATACCCTTTTGCAAGACTACAAACAATATCGTATTTCATGTTGTAGGCTACTTCATTGATTTTGAATATGAAAACAACCAAGTAAATCATATGCAATATGTCGTGCAGAATTATTATCAGCAAACTATTAGTAAGTCTAACTACCACTGTTTGCAATTCTCTGACGTACGTACAATCTCGAAGTATGGAGAACATATAGGAAGAATTGCTGATGTACGTTCTGTATATGAATGATGCAATAGGAATTTGAATTTAGCTCCTCGTCGCCTTTGTGCAGTATCCTATCTGACTCAGTAATGCCCGTCGAAGGAAAATTCTGTGGTGATCCCCTAGTGTCTCAGAGAGTGTGGCATTTTTCGAAGCTGAAATATCGACTGTGGTGCTACAAGAGACACTAATAAGCCTGTAGTAGATGAGAATGTCCTAGAAAGCATTGCTGAGCAACCAGGAACCACTACAATCAAACTTACCAGAACGTTGTGTGTTTTTCGTGCGATAGTATGTGCTTTACATCCAAATTGTTGTACATACATTGCAATACGTAGTCCTTCCATAGCTCAACTGGCATTATACGTTTATACTGTGTGGTATTCTTATTCTGGAGTTGGGATGAGTTTTGAGTTCCTCTAACTTTTGAATTGTGCAGTTTGGGAGGAACTTTGTTCATCGACATTTTCCATAGTTGGGATCTGAACAACCACAGACCCATGTTTGACTAAACAATTCCGAAACTATATATATATATATATATATATATATATATATATATATATATATATATATATATATATATATATATATATATATATATATATATATATATAATATATATATATATATATATATATATTATATATATATAATGTTCTCTTTCAGGTTTTATAAATCTTTTACAGGCAATATTAAGACAAATAAAACAATTTATTAAGTAAATTTAGAATCAAAATTAAAGGTCTGAATTTAAAAAAAAAAAGTTAAAACAAAAAATTCATATTTTTATAAAGACAAATCTTTCAAATATTTTATTTTTTAATATTCCATTAAATTAAGAATTACATTTTTAATATATATATATTTTTTCATATTTACAAAAGACGACATAGTATAACGTTTAGAAAGTTCCGTTTTACTTTTAAATATTAAAAATTTAATTTAATTTTAAAGTCACTTAAAAAAATATATATATATATATATTTACCTATAGAGGTATCTACCGCATGTTTCAAGAAGATTGCAAGCCATTTCAATATGATGGTGATTAAAATCATGCAATAAGAGACGTAAACAGATCAGTGTTTCACTCCGAGGAAAAATTCCAAACTTCGTTAATTCACCAATGAATCGGACTACTTTAATTTTCGATTCAATATTAATTTGATCCTATATCAAGTCAATATATATATATATATATATATATATATATATATATATATATATATATATATATATATATATATATATATATATATATATATATATATATATATATATATATATATATATATATATATATATATATATATATATATATATATATATATATATATATATATATATATATATATATTATATATATATATATATATATATATATATATCAGGGTTGGCAGCAAAACTGACTTTATGTACTCTTAACAGGTCTGGTTACAATATCCTGGTACAACCTGGTATAACCCTGATAAAACTTTTAACGAGATTCTATAAAGGTAAAAATAATGAGTATATATATATATATATATATATATATATATATATATATATATATATATATATATATATATATATATATATATATATATATATATATATATATATATATATATATATATATATATATATATCATCAGAACATGTCAAAAATAAATTACAGTAGGGAGCCTTGGGATTGACCGACATGCTTCTCAAAATACAAATTTAATCTGCTATCTTTACTAGAATTGAAAGACTTTTTAGTTTTATGATGTCAATTCACACACTAAACTAAAAAACACAATGAAGGCCAAAAAAAAACTGATGTGTTTACAAACATTTTGAAAAATGTGGAAATTAAAATTCAAAATAATTACAATTTTTATGATATTTGATGTTTGGAAAAATGATGATGAGCATATTATACGTCCTTTTAAAATCCCAACACAAGAGTTTTTTTTTGTTTCAGGATTAAAATATTTTTTACATTCAGTACATGTCATGATCTTTAAATGTGTAAGAAGAATAAATGGGGTAAAAAGAGAAGTTCAAAAACTGAAATTTTTCAGAAAAGGCAAAATTTATTTTTCATAATGAAATATCATTTCTTATGTTTGCCTTAAAAATTGCTGTTCTGCTCTTGGTAGGTTCAAAATTTGCTGTTTTTACTTTGGTAGGTTTCAAGCAATCCGATGTTCCTCAATAAATGACAATAACGTAACATTTTAATTTACTACCGCAAGTTATTTATTGAATTAAACAGTTCTTGAATTTTGTTGTTTTATCAAACCAATTTCAATGCATTAAGTAAATCACATTTCGGAGGACATGGACTTAGGTTGCTAACGTATTCTAGAAGTCTAACTAACTTTCACAAATAACAATCCTTGAGAGAAAAATTGTATACCAAAACCACCATACAATCTTCCACTTTCTGGCTTGATGGAAGATCGAAATGTATCTTTGATGAATATAAATGTTTTCATATTTTAGAAGCAGTTTAACAATATAACAATAAATAAATTTAGTAATAAAAACTACACTTCGATAGCTTTTCTAAAAAAAAATAAATTAAAAAAAATCTTTTATTACCATACGTGGCAAAAACTATTCAATGGCAACCCTATATATATATATATATATATATATATATATATATATATATATATATATATATATATATATATATATATATATATATATATATATATATATATATATATATATATATATATATATATATATATATATATATATATATATATAATGAAGGTTGCTTACTGTTACCACTTAGAATCGAAATTAAATTAAGATTATTTGAGGTAAACAAACTTTGGAATTGATTCCACATAATGAATTAAGTTTCAATTTTGATTAATCAATCACTGAGGCAAACTAAACCAAAATTTTTACAAGGTGAAATAAACTTAAAACATTTAAAATTTTAAGCACACCAAAAGAATGATTATGAACAAAGCAAAGAAATAATAAAGATGTAATAGCAAATTATAAAAAAAAAAAAAACTGTCAAACAAATATATCACAAATTTATATTAATATAATTTAATTTTCTTTAAAAAAAAAAATGAAGTCACTTTCGTGAAAAATGTATTTAAAAATTAGTACCAACCTTTTTTTTGACCTGGTAGCGGAAATCCAATTTTAACATGCTGACTAAATCTGTAGCAAGGTCAGGCATTAAAGGTTGCAATGTTCCAACTAATCGTGAATAAAATGGCAAGAGGTCAAGACGAGTGCGAGGAACGAGAAATATAGATCTGATTCCAAAAGAAAAAAACTGTAAATTAGCCAAACATTAAATATTAGCGAAGTAGTTAAAAGTTCAACAACATTTAATATCAAGATTTTCTTACTTTACAAGTCTTTTCCTACAGGGTTTGGTGTTTAATTTTAGGCAAAACTCTAAGGCAGCTGAATCAATGAGATCTCGACTAATGCAATTAGGAAGAGAATTTAGGAACCCATCCAAGAGAACCCTGTTAGAGTTACTACCAGGATCTTCACCCTCTTCCTCGGTGGGAAGTTCGGGTGGTAAGGCTTCTTCATCCCCTTCTTCTTCTTTCTTTATTTCGGTCTCCTCTAAGTTCTCATCTAGTAACTCTTCTTGAGTGTCCGCATCTTCTACATTCTCAGTAACCTACACATTATTATTATTATTATTATTATTATTATTATTATTATTACACGCAATTGTTATTTTTATTGTTATCGTAATAAAATTCAGGTAAATGTAAACATTTTTTCAATGAATTATATTCATTATTATTATTGAAACTCCTTTATTATTATACAAATAAAAGTCATAAATCTTTAAAGACTTTTGTTTTGGTTTCTAAAGTTCCTAAACTATAAAAGATTGTAAACTGCAACAGAATATAATGTTTTAATTACTATTATTAATTGTAAAATACAAAAGAGCATAGTGTGTTGACTGCATAGCATTATGTGGCTTAAGTAAACAATTATATTCCTTTAGAATTCCTTTTCAAAAGAGGTTACCATATTATGAAGTAACACTGTTAATGTATAAACTATACGGTGTAATATTTTTATATGTCTTGAATCATCTTAAAAGGAATAAACAATGTATAAACTATATATATATATATATATATATATATATATATATATATATATATATATATATATATATATATATATATATATATATATATATATATATATATATATATATATATATAATATATATTTATTTCAATAGTTTTTATTTTATTATTACAATAGTTTTATAAAATAAAATAAAAAAAAAATACTTTAAAAAAAAAAAAAAAAAAAATTTTAAAACTGCAATTCTCCAATTAATTTGTTTTTAAAAGTAGTATTTATTATATTCACAAAACTCATAACCAGCTTTTAAATAAATAAATACTTTAACGCATAAAACTACTTTTTACGAGGCAAACAATTTTTAAATAATAATAATAAAAAAAACAACTGCATTTTACATTGTTAATTCAAAGCTACCATAACCAGAAAATTAAAAGGACTAAGCTCAACAACTTATTCAAAGATCTAATCAGTGGAAAAAGATTTTCAAATTGGCCAACACCATTATTTTGGTTAATGCGACCTCAATAGACAAATGTACAGAAAGTATTTAAGATACAACCACATAGTTTTACTATTCGTAGTTTTGATTCATATGTAAGATGATAGTCATGGGAGGCAATATTTTGTCTTAATTAATTAACTACATTATTAAAATACAAAGGATAATAATAATGGTAAATGTTCATCTCTTTATTGCCACGGAATCTACTTTTTAAAGCTTCAATTTTTCTGTTTTTAATTCATTTTAAAGTTCTCCTTATCTAATTCGAGGAGGGAAACTTTTAGGTAATTTCTACCAAAGATCCATACAAGGAATCAAACCAGCACCTTCAAACACGTGACTCAAACACTCTACCTTTATGACACGGTAGCAAATGATAGGATAATTTATCTGAAGAATGATTATAAGGTAAAAAAACGTCAAAATAAAATAGAAAAACATATAACTCTTTTGTAGATGTTTTACAATATAATAATGATAAAACGTAATATCTATACAGTGTAAGTTATTAATATGCAATAGCTAAAAAAAAAAAAAAAAAAAAAAAAAAAAAAAAAAAAAAAAAAAAAAAAAGGAATTACATTTTTCTTTTGTAGATCAATAAATTTAAGAGTTTGTCTTATTATGTCATATCTCAAGGAGAGTGAGAAAAAAATAATAAATAAATACCGGTGTAGTAGTTGGTTTTTCTGATTCCGAATATAAAATAGAGGGAAGAAGGGCCTTGAGCTGAGGAAGAGAGGTATAGAATGCTTTTGAATCTTCGTCTTCCCAAATGTTTTGACTAAAACCTTCTCCTTTCTCCCCTTCACCAACAAATCCTTCAACCAAGGATTCCTCTTCCTCATTAGATTCTGCAAAAATAATATATAGATATATATATATATATATATATATATATATATATATATATATATATATATATATATATATATATATATATATATATATATATATATATATATATATATATATATATATATATATATCGCTTCATAATATTAATATTAATCAAATAAAGTAGCAATGAAGAAAAGCAGTAAAAATCATACGTTTTAAATAAGAAAAATGAAATTAAGAAAAATTTTAACATGATACAAAAAAAAGTTTTAAAAAAATACATATTTCAATATAAAATTTACACAAAAATTTATTTTAACTCTAACAAGAAAAAATTTATTTTAACTCTAACAAGAATGAAAACTTTGCTTATTAATAATTTACAAAACCCCATTTATAACACGAACTCAAACTTGGCATTTCCGGAAGGTCTTCGTCTAGGAGATCAGCAAGAATGTTCGAATTTGAAAGCAATTTGGAAAGGGAAGCTGAAAGATTTTCAGTCAGAGATTTGCGATCCTCTGTTAATTCACCACGAGTCTGAAGAATTCTCATATTCTGTTGTTCTGCTTTCTGTAACTCCTGAGATAATAATAATAATAATAATAATAATAATAATAATAATAATAATAATAATAATAATAATAATAATAATAATAATAATAATAATAATAATAATGTTGTAAGCTTTATTTATTTTTTTTCTTGCAAATTGAACTGAATTTATTTTTCTGAGGAAGTTTAAATTAAAAGATATAACAGATTATTAAAAATTATTGATATTAAAAAACTATTTTCAAATATTTTTCATATATTTTTCTAGACGCTTTTCAGTACTTCACTGTTAAAGGAGAAAAACAAAACACTTAATAAAAATTTATTTTTTTTATTTTTTAAATTAATTTATTTCCTATAATTGAAATAAAATAACGATTATGATGAAACTTCTTTGATCAATTCCAATATATTGAAATTTCAACAAATTGAAAAACAAAATTATGATGACATAGTAAATTCAAGTCGCGCTAACTAATAAAACAATCATAAATATTTGATATGAACAATTTACTTATGAATTTAAAAGTATTTGATTTTTTTAAATATAATTGGTTTATTTTTAAATACTCAAAATTTATTTTCAGTAAAGAATCAAAAAGGACGAAAAGGTAAGTAGTAAAAAACATTGTATTGCGAATACTGATAACTAACTATTCAAATGGGATTATGGAGTGCTCTTTCAGTGAAGCAAGCCACATAATGACATCACTCGATAGGGGGAAAAGGAATTATAAAATTGAGTAAAAAAGAAACTTCAATTAAACATAAGAGAGGGAAAAAAAAATTTGAATATATTTTGAATACGTACTTTGTGGTCCCTGAAAAGGTGTTTAATTAGTGTTGAAAAGTATTCCTTCATGAGGCTCCGAACATTTTTCTGCCGTTCTGCAGGTAAAAAATCACTTTTGGGAAGATTCACCTGTCAAAAGTAATTACAATTCAAAAGATATTACAGAAACCCAAGTAACAAAAAAACAGTCCATATTAATTTAATAAATTTGTCCAAAGAGATACAAAGCGTTGAAAATAATCTTAAAAGAAAGACAATGAAAATATAAAAGGCAGACTCATATATATATATATATATATATATATATATATATATATATATATATATATATATATATATATATATATATATATATATATATATATATATATATATATATATATATATATATATATATATATATATATATATATATATATATATATATATATATATATATATATATATATATATATATATATATATATATATATATATATATATATATATATATATATATATATATATATATATATATATATATAATGAAAAACATATGACTATTTAAGTAAAAACAAATTTGGACTAAGGGAATGTTTCAATGTTTTTCAATATAATAAATAAAAAAAACTATAACAAAATAACAGAAATAAAAAGAAACATTACACCAAATTTTTCACTGGCGAGTCTAAATTTTCGAGGTGTTAAACCCATGTAGTCATCCCCACAATGACGACAAAATGAGAGTATAACTGCAATATTCTGGTGTTCTTCCTTGTCAGAATTAACAAGTGTCGTTAAAACATTTCCTGAAATATTTTTAATAAAATATTTTTAAATAATAATAATCTTTAAACTTGGTGTAGAAAATTTAAAGAAAAAATATTCAAAGTTTAGAGGCTTTGTCATGTAAAAGTGTCTGAAAGTTCTGACAATTCTTTTGTGGTCTGTAAAATTACTTAAATTAACTGAATTTAAATTAGAAATTTTCATTTATAATCATCATCTCCAATGCAATTAAAAAAATTAGTGGCTTATAAAGGTCAAAGTTTGGTTAACACAGAGAAGACCTTAAGTTGTCCAAACATAAATACACTCACGCCCTTCTAAACTACGCCTGTTCAGCATCGGTTTCAGTATTATCCCAATGTAACGACAATAAATTAAAAAAAATTTATTTTTATTTACTGTAATAGAAATAGTACAAAACAAAGCATTAAGGGCGACCATTGGCGGTCACCCTACTGAAACAACCTACCTTCAATCAGAAACAAAAATACTTTCTATAAGAGACCATCTAAACAAGATGGCCAACAATTTCACAGACGGCTACCCTTGGACACTAATTACACTTTTCCTTACTTAACACAGGCCCCAACAATAACAAAAATATTCCCAATCCTTTATTTTAATCACACATCTTATGCTCATTTCTACCAGTCGCCTAACACTTCCCTAGTAAAAAAACAAGTACACATAAGACACGGCTGCTTAATAGTACATAAAGAAACAAGATCCTAAGAGCCCTTCCTTCCTCAGAAAATATTTGATGGGGAACTGAAAGTAGACATAAGCCAGAGTATGCTTGTCAAACTTTGTTTGGATTTAGTTTTATGTATGAATACATAAACTAAATCTAGCCCCAAACCCCTTCCGTCCCAAGTACACAATTCCCTTTTGTGAGATCGTGTTGCAGCTTATGGTACACAGCCCAGTCGTCACAATCGTTCATGCACATTATCTTACGTCACAGCAAAATTGTCAATCACTCTCTCTGCCGATAAGAGAAAGTAGCCATATATATATATATATATATATATATATATATATATATATATATATATATATATATATATATATATTATATATATATATATATATATATATATATATATATATATATATATATATATATATATATATATATATATATATATATATATTTCTCACCTAATAATGGTAAACCATCTTTTTGAGTAAAAATTCCAGAAGATATGAGCTCTGCATACAATCTTAAATCTACTCTTAGCTTGCTCATATTCGTTATCTATATAATTTTATTATTATTATTATTATTATTATTATTATTATTATTATTATTATATAAAAGAATAAGAATGTATTAAAAATTATTTAAGCAAAAGAAATACAGCATAGCATAAAATGGTAGGATACAAAACCTTTAAAAAGTTAGCTATCATTTAGGAAATATTTGAATATAAAAATATTCTACAGTAAATATTTAGAATTTATATTAATTACATTAAAATTAAAATTAATTAATAAAAATTAATGTGAGAATTAAAAATCAGTTAAAAGAAAAACTTGCAATTAAATTAGTGACGCAAAATACACTAAAAATTACAATATTTTTGTTTAGAATTATATGAAAAAAAAAGTGCAAATAGTTTCTTTCACATTCTTACTATTGCCTAATGTAATATGAAATTATCTTTATTGATATGAAAATTTATGTACTTAACGCTAAAAAGTAGACCATATTATATTACTATTATTGTCTAAAGGAATCACAAAACTAATCCTACATTAGAATAGAGAAATGAAGAATGCGATAAAAAAAAACCACTTTGCAATAGAAAGTTTTGGAAGAGCATTGAATGCCAAATGGAATTTGCTGGGAAGTGAATGATAATTTATTCATCAATATGATTGACTTATGACTAAAGGAAATGTTTCAAAATTCAACACCACAAGTAGGGACCGACCGGAGCTGGAATTTTCCGCCGGGGCCGGGGTCACCCAAATTTAGCCGGGGCCGGGGTTGCTTTGCTTAAAATTTGAAAAGAAGTCAAAAGCACTGAAATTTTAGGCTAAAAAAATTAGATATAAATTTAATTGAGGTTTATTTAATTATAAGAAAGGTGTAGAATAGCCAACATTCACTTAACTTAATAATTATATGCATTTTCTCCGAAAAAATTTCAGAAAATTACAGATTTTGCATAATAGAAGTACAAAAATTAAAACAAATTTTTTTTGATTCATAATAGCGATTCAGCAGCTTTACATATAAGACCCTAAGGTAAAGTTTCAAAAAATGCAAGATATAAAATTATCAATATAACCTATATTTATACAAATCATTGTTATATTATTGCTATGTATCAAACTTGTATCAATTTGCTACATTATTTCAAAATTATTTTGTTTATACTTTCAATCAATATGGTTAAAAGATCAGCTTTAGCAGCATGGAAGTACTTTACTTTCAGGATAGGCTCGAAATAGGTAAATGTAACATCTGCAGTCAGGAAATTAGAAAAAGACCTCTGGGTGCTACAAGTAAAAAATTTTCAACCAAATCTTTATGGAGTATCTAAAATCAAAACATAAAGACGAACATTCACAAGCAGAAAAGGAGAGGTCAAAAGAAACAGAAAAAAAAAGAGAAAATTTTAAAAAAGCAGGAAGAAAAATCTTAATTTTCTTATATTTTGTTTGAAATTTTTTTTTATTATTATTTGACTGATTGAGCTGAAATTTTCAGGTCATATGCATTTTTTCCCAATGTTCTGAGTTGATTTCGAGCATTTTTCTGAGTCTATACAGTTTGAAAGTTATTTGGACCCAAAGTTGAAAAAAATGAATAGCGGGGTCAAACCACTAGTTCACATCAAATAAAATAAAGTATAGAGAAGAATTTGTAGCCCCATCCTTTCTCTATGCACGCACCAAAAATAACGAATTTTATAGTTGTAGTTTTCTTTTAATTTTTTTTTTTTGACCGAAAAGGTGGATTTTTTTTTTTCGATAGTTGTTCAGTTTTGGGCTTATAACATTCCTAAAACTCTGGAAACAAATGTCTGTTCCAAGATTTTTTTTTGCTAATAGAATTATGAACATACAATCAAAATTTCAGGTCATTCCGAAAAGTGGTTTGGCCACGCCATACATTTGAAAAGGGTCAAATATTCAAAAAAGAGAAAAAACTTTTTAACAGTTATAGACTCAGAAAAGAGCTAGAAATGGACTTTTTTAACCGGGAAAAAAAGATACACTGAAAATTTCAGGAGAATCGACTGAAAATTTAAAACAAAAAAAAATTTGAAATTGGAATGTTCCCTCAAGTATAATTTGCTATTTTAACCCCGGCAGGCAATACCCCGGTTTTCCCTGATTTTTAGCCGGGGTTAGCCGGGGCCGGGGCCCCGGTCGGTTCATAACCACAAGTCTACAACTGAAATAACTTTAAAAAGAAACTTTACAAATTCATGAATTCCACTAAAGTTAAATGGAGACAACAAATTTGGATTAAAAGTTTAAAGTTTAGAGATGAACGAAAGGGAAAGGACCTTATGAATTACAGATATAAGACGAATAAATGTTTACAGATTAAAAAAAGAGGTGAAAAATCTTTGCGAATGTTTTGGAGTAAAAGTAAGGAAAATAATTATATGAGATTTATAGAACAGAATATAGGGCATTATAAGATTTTTAAAAAAAAATATGAAATTATCTGTTAAACTACGAAACATGATAAAACACTAAAATAACCATATCTCCAAACGTCAGTAAATTAAGAATTACAGAACAAAGGTTGGAAGGCTATTAAATCTTTTAAAGTTACAGTGAAATTTTTTCAATTATGCCATGGATCAAATCAAATGATAACATCCACATAATCCTTATTATTATTATTAAAATACTTTCATATAGTTGTTAAAATGATAGGGAAAGAGTGTGTACAATACTTTTGCAGAACAAAATTTACTATTTTCATTACTGAAAATTCAGTAGTCAAACATGTTACTAAACAGGAAAGACTGAAATATATAAATAGCTCAATAGTTACTTTTTCATCTTTTTTCCCAGTAAACATTTTCTGCCAATTCTGAAGTAGCATAGAGGAAAAATCTTGATATCTCTGATGAAGTAATGAGCATAAATGAACAGCTGTTGCTACGTCAGCCATTTTTAATCGTGTCTCAACAACGGCTTGGGCCAATTCACTAACATATTTGCTTAAGTTCAAACAAAGCAGTTCTTTCTCTAATGTTGTTTGCTGACTTTCAGTCATATTTCTCTAAAAAAAATAAATTTTAAATCACACAATAAGTAAATTGCAGACTATAATATTTAGTCACAGTCTCACAGAATTATTACTTAAAATTCACAATATATATATATAAATATATACATATATATATATATATATATATATATATATATATATATATATATATATATATATATATATATATATATATATATATATATATATATATATATATATATATATATATATATTATATATATATATTATATATATATATATATATATATATTATATATATTTATATTATTTATTTATTTTTTTTATTATTACCATCTTCTTAATAAAAGCTGTGTTTTTCTTTAAACTCGAATCCAGCTTGGACGTGTCTAGTTCTTGTCTATCTTTGGCTGCCAAAAGATTCTTAGTTCGAAGCTCTGCTCTTCTTGTTAGCCTTTCTTCCAAATCTTTTTTGTAATTCAGAGATTGTTCCTATAATGTTAAGCACCATTATTATTATTATTATTATTATTATTATTATTATTATTATTATTATTATTATTATTATTATTATTGGCAGAATCGCAGGAAATCTTTAGTTATTTCCAATTTGAGCAGATTGGTATTTTCCTTAAATTATTTGGAACTATACTTATAAATGTCAACTGTATGCCTTTATCAGCACCCAAAAGTAAACAATTTTTCATTGAAAGATGTGAGCTATCAGCAGCTTACATAACAATGAAAATGATTTAGTAACAAACATTATACCTTCTCCTCTTCCAGCAATTTGTTTTTTATTTCTTCTTCTTCCTTCATTTTATTTGCAGTGATTTCTTCTTCCTTCTCATTTTTTGATTCATTCTCATTCCCTGTTTTACAATTTTCCTCATCCTTGTGTTTTTTCTGCTTCAGTTTTAGTTGTTTGCTCTTCTGCAACTACTACTTTTGCTTTTTCAACATTCTCATCTTGTTTTGTTGATTTTTCTGATTCAATCTTATCTGCTAGAAAGGGTAACAAGCATAAATATAACATTATTTAATATCATTCAAATATTACAACAGAATCAAGATTTCCACTAATTTTTAAACAATCGAAAATTTTATTTTTATGTAATGTTAACAGATTTTCTATTATTTTTATTAACACTGTAAATACTTGGACATAGCAATTAGGTACAAATTCTTTATACAAATCTCATAAGAATATAAAATTTAGATGAAAAACAAACTTGACAATTTCCAAATAGGAAGGAGATAAAAAAAAAAAAAAATTGTAAATGAATGTTGTTGATAAATCAATAACGATCAGTTTTTTAGACCTATTTTGAATTCCCACAGCTCTCTAAAAACTTATATTACAGCTATGGAATTATGATTAAAATAAATTCATACTTGTGCCATTTTTCTTTTTCTCACGTTCTTCCCTGTCTTTCTTCCAACTTTTTCCAGACCTTTTATCCATTTCTGACATTAAGTGGCTAGATCTATTAAAATTTTAAAAGCACATACTGCATTAATATATATGACCTATACAAAAAAATTATATATATATATATATATATATATATATATATATATATATATATATATATATATATATATATATATATATATATATATATATATATATATATATATATATATATATATATATATATATATATATATATATACTTTGTTTTTCCCACCTCTAAGAGAAGTGGGCATCTTTAAGAAATTTTGCTACATGGGTTGGCCTAATTGAGAACTCCTGAAGGATGTAATAGTGTGAGTGTCTAGCATTAGTCATAGTCAGTCAGTCAGTTCAGTAGGATACATCTTGTGTTGCTCAATCAGGGAGAAACATCTTGAGCAGTTGGGAGGCGTTTTAAATACTCTTTACCTCATACTACTGAAAGAAAGGGTGGTAATCAGAGTAAAGTTGGGACACTCACAAAAATTTTTTGGTCCAAGTTTTGTTCTCGAGAGAATAATTCTACTGGATTTGTTCGAAGTATGGTGTTGTTTGGGTATGTGTATTATTCTTTGGGTTTTTATGTATGTATGAATTAACATGTAATTTGGAGGTGATAGGAGTACACTAAGATTTTCATTTACTCAAAGTCTTTGGTCTCTGACAGAAGGTTATAATAGGATGGTGGAAAAGCAGCCTATTATTCCTTTTAATGCCTATTTTGTATTATTTTTAATATATATTAAAATATAATTATATTTAGAGATCACAGGATTCCTGAAAAGGTATTTTTGCAGAGTGGGCAGATAATCGTAGGTGACTGAAAATTTTGTGCTGTCCAAATTTGGTATCTGTAAGAGTTTTTTGAGAGCCAATTTTTTTGGTACATTTGGAAAGTCATGTTATATAAGGAGTAAATGTAATGTGATGTTGCAGATGATTGTATCTGAATCCATATTCAGAGTGTACTGAAGATCCATCCATATAATCTTAATACATTCAACTGCTAAAAAGACAAGTCATCTTTCCATAATGAGACACTTTTTTTTTTTTTTTTTTTTTTGGTATCCATAAGTACAGTCTTTATAAGATCAAAATATTATTTAAGGCTTAGCATCTCAAATTTTTCAAGATACCTTTTGTCTATGTATCATTGCCACCAATTTTGGACTGACAAGCATTTCAAATATATCATTAGAAAGGCTAAAATGGTCATGATAACCACAACTTAATAAATATTGGTGCTTGAGACTTGATGGGATAGCTCAAAATTTATAGAATCCCTACATTCCTATCCTGTAGGTAGGTATTAAGAACTTTTATACCTATTTGTTCAAGAAAAAGAAATAAAACAATAACCATTTTATGAAGTACTGACAGTGTTTAAAAACATAAAAATCACTTTCTGCCAATTGTTAATTACTGATCAATGATCATATTTCATAATTTCAGTCAAAAATTTTTTTTTTTTTTTTTTTTTTTAGTAGACCTAATATTTCCTTACCACCCAATTTACTTTTCATTAGGGAAAGACAATATGCAGGAGGCAGTACAGTGCAAAGAACCAAGAATGCTTTTTTTAATTTAAAAAAAATTACAATAATAGGTTAAAATAACTCAGGATGTTTTTTGTAGAAGGAGAATTCTTAACAGTGTTATGATTCAGGTTTACAAAATATTTTCATCAACTAATATTGTATATGGGTTGAGTTCTATGCTGGGGCCTTTTATTCCTAATCTATATTAATGATATGCATAAGGGAATAAATGTGTGTATGACAGTTCAGCATAATTTAAATAAACTTCTTAGTTAAACTGAAAAGCGACAAATGAATTTCAATAATAAAAAGTGTAAATGTTTTTCATGTGGGTAATTCAAATAAAAATTCAATTATGATATGCAGGGAGAACAGTTGAGTCTCTGGATAAGGAATAAGGTTTGGGTGTGATTATAAGCAGTAATTAAAAATTATCAAAGTAGTGTTTAGAAGCCATAAAAATAACTAACAAAATGCTAGGAATAATAAACTGTGCTGCTAATTAAAAAAGTAAAAGGGCTATTAGTAAGATCTCTAATGGTTACTGTGCACAGGTTTGGGGTCCTTATCTAACAAAAGAAATAAATATAGTAGCTCAAAACAAGAATGACTTTTAGATTTGAAGACCTTTACCCATCTGTATAATTTTTCTTAAGATATCCTCTTTTTTCTCACTTTGAGCATTCCAGTTGCTGATCAGTATTGATGATGAGTTGCTAATTCATAATTTTGTGTAATAATAAAAACCATGTTAGAGTAAAACAAGCATTGTTCAAAACAGTGATATGCAAGGTATTCCTGTATATATATATATATATATATATATATATATATATATATATATATATATATATATATATATATATATATATATATATATATATATATATATATATATACTGACTGACTGCTATCGGAATTGGTCGCATTGGAAATAGCTGGGAAAGAAGAAAATAGAAGAGCCAGAGAAGGGATTGAGAGTAAAGTAAGATCTCCGAGGAACTAATAGAAGAGGAAAGAAGATGGACAAGAGGAACTAATGCCAGATATTATTTTGCAAAGGATAACTGAAATTTTTGAATATTTTAAAATTTTAAGATGTTTAGAGTTTTTTTTTTATTAAATCAAAATTAGAAATTGAATTTAGATTATATAATGAAACAAACTTAATTTTAAACCAACTAAAGTGGAGGAGCAATAAAATTTTGAATAGCAGTTCTTTTCAATAAGTAAAATATTTTAAATAGACAAATTAAAGAGGGTGTGAAAAATTTATATTATACAACATCTGGTTGATAAAGGATTGGGATTTCGTCGCAGTCAGGACAATTGGAGAATTATTCTTCGCAAGTTTTAAAGGCTGGGAACCTTTTTTACCAATATTTTCCTCCCATGTACGGTTGCAGGAACATGTAGTTTCTGCAGCCGACGCCACCCTGCATCTTGCAGGATATTGCGTAATGAATAATAATATATAGTATAATAATATGACATATTTTGGCAAATAATTCTGACAATCCTTTAAATATTAGTAATTCAGTTTTGTATATTAGCTTAGTTGACTTATTTATAATTTAGCTTAATATGGCTAATCTGCAAGTTACATATAAAATTGTGATTAACTTGATTATCTGCATGAGGAAAATGTAAGTCTGGGAAAAAAATTTATAACAAATGGCAAATTTTGAATTTTTTGACTTGGAAAATCTTGATAGACCCTTATGGAATCTGTCTAATTATTCTTAACTTTAAAATTCTTTCATTATATCACAAAAGACTGACCATGGCTCATGATATATAACGGTATATATATATAAAAAAATAATAAAAAAAGTATGCTATCTGGATATGTGAAAGTACAATATTTTTTTTGTAACAGTATCAAATTTTTAGAATAGTTTGCCAAAGGATAAGATTGATAATAGCAATCTTTGAGAAAAAGTTAGATCAAGATATGGATGATCAAGGTATAATATGATTGCCTCTGCTTTTAAAGACTATATTTAGATGTGAAGTATTTTATGACTTTTCAAATTTAGTACCTGGTTTATTTTAAATCTTAAGTCCTTCATGGTGAGTATTTTTGACAATACCTTTGGGTATATAAGCATATTAGCTGACATATTTATTTAAAATTTAGTTTAATATAGGGCTATATATATATGTTACAAATGCAGTTGAGGAGTAGGATTAGTTTTAGTTACCCAAATAGGCTGAGCAATGACTATAAGAAAATATAATAAAAAGTCAAAATTCACATAAACCTATCATGATTGTCTGATTAAAAAATAATGACTGTCATTTACTTTGAATGGCTAATTTTAATTTAAAATTTTTGTTCTGGTATAACTGCACATACAAAACAAAATCTACATTGTACATGATAAAACATAAATTCTTTTCAGATTCCAAGGCTTAAAGGCCATAATAAGAGTTTGACGAAATATGCCTAGAAAAATTATTCATGATGTACATTACGATCAAAGTTTACCCTATAATATTTGATAATTTTTATTTTTTTTTTTTTTTTAAGAACCTTCACCGTCCCTCCAGGCAGACAAAATACTGCCCTTGAGGCCATTTCAAGTTCAAGCTCTCTATCATGATGCAGTATTAAGGAGATGCTTCAACATGTTGACTTCATAAAAAAAAAAAAAAAATTTTTTTGTAAATTTTCCAAAATTTTTTTGGTTTTTTTCAGGTATATAATAGGAAATTTTCTGCCCTTTCCAAATCTGTAATTAGTTTTTTATAATTGTTTACGGTTCCTTTGCAGTTTTCTTTGCAAGTCAAGGTCATTTCAATTATTTTTTCAAGCGACATTTGGCATCTATACAAAAAATCTAAAACTTTTAATTTAGGAAAAGTTTCTTATACAATTTTATAGAAAATAATAATCTAATTCCAAATGTGTAATTAGTTTTTTATAATTCCAAATGGTTTCCGAGATATTACCATTTAAAAATGGTAAAAAAATCGACGTAATTATGAACATTTTTTGGGCGTGTCTCTTTACTTTTTTTTTTTTTTTTTACTCCTCACGCGTAAAAATTCGCCAAATTTAATCCAATCGATCGATTTCTTTCAAAGTTTTTTTAAAGAACTAAAGGGAGTTTGACGAAGATAATAACGTAGTTTTATAGACGAAAAAAAAGCGGTTCTATTAGAATAAAACAAAAACATATCAACATTTGACAAAAACAAAAAAAAATAGATTTCATTTGGATTCTAACATGCAATAAACACAGAATGCCACAGCGTACGAACTTCGTTGATACCTTTTAGAAGAGACCTAAATGTTTCCAATTCGGTACAGAAAAAATGAAAGAAAAATAATAAATATTATATGTTTTATAACATATTTAGTAAAAAAAGTCAGACGCAATACAAGGGGGTATTCGCCCCCACCTATAAAAAAAATGAAACGGTGGATTTTCTTCATATTTCAAATAAAGATAGAGAAAGGATAGAGCTTTTCAAAAAGTTCTCTCTCGGTACCAAATTCAGCGCCAATTTTTGAATTTTTAAGGATGCCCTTAAAGTCCATCAAACTTGTAGACTGTTGTTATCCAACTGAATATACAATTTAAATAGACTAATTAATCTATTATATCTCACCAAAAATCAAGATCTTTAAATCCAAATTTAGAGTGTTTTCCCATAGTATATAGATTTTAACCACATACTAAGATATTAAGGGTCTTCCGCAATCAAAGTTCTTAAGGATCTTGAAGATTATTCAAGCGAAGTGTTCCACGAATCAGGTTCCAACTTTCAAGAGTATTCCTGAAGCAATTCTTTAATCACCAGCGAAAATTTAAGAAATTTCAAAAATAATTTTCGCTGAATTGAACGTTCACGTGATGTAAGCAAAAATGAGTTTTTTTGCAATTATTTTTACTCAAATAAATTAATCACTATGAATTCGGATTTGCTTCCAATGTTTTTAATCATTAGATGAAACCAGAATCTCTTAAAATATCTTTGTTTTTGTCTTTGTACTATCGGAAATTAATCTTTTATATTGCATAAACTATTTATTTGTTCTAAAAGTTATGGGTTTTCAAAATATCTCCAAAATTTGGATATCTATTTTTGAATAGCAATATAAAATTTTAAAACTGATTCTGTTTACATGCTTTTTGACTAATTATTATTCATTATTAACACGAAGAAAAATGTAAAGTAGATCTGTAACACCGTTGCTGACCCCATACGATTAAAGTGAATACCAAACTTTGTGAGAACCTTCCAGAGCTTTCGTTTAAAGTTAAATGAAAACTCCTAATACTGCTAACACAAACTTTTACCTTTATGTTCTTGGAGAGTATCATTACACCTCTTTTAGTTTTACTTAATATTTATAGTTTTTAACTTTGTAGGTTAAGTTAAATTAATTTGCTGGATTTTAATTAAATATTTTGAAGCCAAATAAATTTGGTTAGGCAATCACAGAACTTCTTTTAGCTCTTTTCTGGGATTTCTGCGTCACAGAAATTCCTAATAGCACCTTATTTTCCAACCTATGACCTTTGTGATATTAATTAAATTAAGCAATTGATTAAATTAAGTACTGGTTAATTAAATTATATTTAAATATATATTTAAGTTGTCTAAATAGATCAGTTGATATTTGTTAGCAGCGAATTGTCAAGCTAAAATCAAAATATTATACATAGGGTTGGCATAATAAAAATCAAATTATATAAATCAGTTGATTTTTTTAAGTGATTTTTAAAAAAAAATAATTATTTTTTTATTTTATTGATTTTTAATTTTTTTTTTTTTAATAACTCCACTGTCTTCATAAATTTTAAGTTCAAAAGATCATAAGAGAGACCATAGAATTATGTAGTACCGTAGAGGTAAATAAAAAAAAGGAACCAATGAGAATAATAAGCTTTAGGGTTGAAATGTGCCAGCATTCAGCAATCTACCACAAAATCATTCTTTTTTTCAAGATGATTTTTTTTAATAATTGATTTAATCAGACCAATTCACTAATATTTAGTATCCTATTCAAAGTTCTAACTGCCTCTGTTTACTTATTTTCTAATTATAGAAATTAATGTATTATTTTCTTTCAAAATTTTAGTGTTGAGAACTCCAACACTAAAAATAAATATTTTTTGTTTTAATATTTATCTTAATAATTTAATAATAAAAAATTAAATAAAAAAAAAAAAAAAAAAAAAAAAAAAAAAAAAAAAAAAAAAAAAAAAAAAAAAAAACTTTTTTTTTTATAATTAAAAAATTAAATACAGTGAATTCATTCTATCAATCGCATTTTCGTCATTTTTATGCGAAAAAAAAAAAATTTAAAAAGCTTTTTTTTTTTTTTTTTTTTTTTTTTTTAATAACTCCACTGTCTTCATATTTTAAAATAGCTTTTGCATTTTTTTAAAAAATTTATAATTTAATAACCAAGTTAATTAAGCTAAGTAACAAATTATATTTACTTATTAATTATTACTTAGGTGAATAAGTTTACTAATAAAAATCCTGTAGCTAAAAAATCAATAAAATAAAAAAAATGCAATAAATTCTGATTTTTTTAAAAAAATTTGATTCATATTATTATAAAGTTTTTCGCTGCAGTGTTACTTAAACATGACGTCACTCTATATGTTCATGAAACACACGCTCAACAATCATTAAATATAAAAACTTGGGTATAGCTGAATTAAGCTTAGTTTTATTAAAAAGACCTGAAAGAGAAGGGTCGGAATTAGCGTTACAATTGAATAGTTTAAGAGACTTACTATGATTTTTTTTTCTAAGATTATTGCTTCCTGAAGTTTCTTAATGTATAAATTTATTATATATAAGAACACTAGAGGTATTCATTTGAGTAGAAGTCAATTGAAAGGATAGTGAGAAAGAGGTGAATAAGTATAATATATAACCTCATGCCTTTTACTTTCGAATTTTGAAGACTTGTAGCAAAAAAAAAAAAAACTCTGAACACGACAATAAATTTGAAAAAGTGCTTATTTGAAAACCGGCAGCTTATTTTGGTGCCAAACTGTTGAGTGCCATATCGACACAAAAAATAAACTAACTTTACAAACCCCTATGAAGGAAAACTTGTCCATATAAAAGAAAAATTAAAATATATAAAGTATATACACTAGATAAAATAGTAAAAGTATATAACAGTTTTTATATAAATTCGCAGCAGTTAGATTTACATCCTTAGAGGGTGTTCCACTAAAATCTGGATTTACATTCTGCTTAAGTGAGATTTTCAGAAAATGCAGCGAAAATCATGTAGTTTCTAGATATCAGCTGTCTTATTTAATCAAGTGTAAATTTAGTTTAAAATCTAATTTAATCAATGGGTTATTTAATTTAATCGATCAATTGATTTAATCAATATCAGGAAACCAAAAGTGAAAACATATGCTAATATATAGCGTAATAAAATATTTTTAAAAGACTTTGGCGGCAACTACGATTAAAAGCATTGAAATCAATGAAAATTCGAATAAATGATAACAATTAATTTCTTAATTCAAAACAAATTAAGTATCAAAAATGCTAAAATAATTTGTGAATAAATCTATACGAGTTTGAAGGTTTACAAAAGTCATTTATTGCGAAAGAAGGTCTCGTCCAAACTCACCGTTGTTTGTTTACATCACGTGATCATCCAAAATTCGCTGAAGCGAAAAATGTAAGGTGCATTCTATGATCAAGATTCTTTAAAGATCTCGAAGATTCTTCAAGCAAAGTGTTTAACGAATCGCGCTCCATGAATCCTGCTTTACCAATATTCTGTTCACTGAAAAAAAAAGTTGAAGATTGAAATTTCTATCTATAATTCTCGCTGCAATATCTTGAAAGGTCATGTGATGTAAACCAAGATGCAGGAGTTAGACCGAGACCTTCTTTTTTTTTAATAAATACCTTTTGTAAACATTCTTTCCCAAATAGATTTGTCTACAAAATATTAAGGATAATTATATTAGCATTTTCGGATTATCAGTTTAAATAGGTTAAAGAAATAGGGAACTAGTTAGAAGATTGAGAAATTTTCCCCCTTTTAAGGTACAGTCTAAAAAAGGAGGAAAACCTAAGTAGGAAGACAATTACCGAGAAAGTTCACCAAAGCAGGGTGCAATTTTTAAAAGTCAAAAGTACAAGTTTTGAGAACCTCAGGAGGAATACCAATAAGACCGTACTCCTTTAGAAGAAATTACAAAGTTAGTCATAAAAAAAACTCATAGTTGGAAGGGAGTGGAAGATAAATTGGAAGAGCGCCAAAATCATCGAAGATGAAATTTGAGGTAAACTTTTGAGAGAAGAGTTCTAGAAGAAGGCAAAACCGCAGAACAAGCAGAGTTACAATATGGTTTGTTAGGCTTAGTTGAAGGGAAAGAATATGAAGTGTGCACTTTCAAATTAAAGATCACTCGGGTTCGCGTTCTACGCACTCAGATTATTACCTCTCCAGGCAGAGGTAATAATCATTTCAAAGCAAATCAAAAAGTACTACGACAAGTTCGACCAGTTTGGGCACCACAATGACAATAACGTTCCCTCGCAAAAGATAGGGCCTTTCCCGAGATAAAAGAAGTTGCAGAAAAAAAGAAGGTGGTCAGAGGATTCCAGAGATGTAAAAAGTTTAGCTGTTCAAAGAGTAAGATTTGAAGCTTAGCAAAGGTCTAGAACACTGAGTTTCATCTCCAAGGAGATCAAGGATACAAGTAGGAAGATCAAACATCTACTCAAGGTTATTTTTTAAAATGGAGAAATGGAGAGCAAGTTCATAGCTTTATTTTGAGAAATAAAAAATTTAAATGACCTAAAATGATAATTCTAGAGAAAGTGGAAAAGAGTGCGCTATATTAGAGTTTAGAATGTTGAAGTATTAGGATAGTCAGTAGAGTTAGGAGACAAACAAACAAGACATATGATTTTTTTTTGTAGATTGAAAGGAGAGCCCAAGCCACAAGGTGGAAAATTCAGAAGACTCTATATTAGATACACGAGAATAAAAATATCATTGCGTACATATGCACAGCAACAGTCTTTTATACTGAAAATATAGGACAGAGACAATAAGAGAGAACAGAGAATGGTTTGCTATGGGAACGTTCAAGCACCTGAGTTTTGGAACTGTTTTTTTTTTGCTAATAAGGTGAATGAGGTCTAGAAAAAGAAGGTGGTGTTCAACAACATAGTTTAGCAAAAAAACAGCTAATGTTGCAGAAATTAATTAAAAAGAAAACCAAGAACAAAAACAAGATGTCGGCAAAGTTTTGGCGACATCAACCCCATCACCAAAGGAGAATCACCTGCTTTGAAATGATAATGAGGTGAGGGGAGAATGAAGAGCATTGTTTGAATGCCATCTCTTAAATAAAAGAAAACTCCTTTTATTCAGAAGCAGAATGATTAATTTTTAAAAAGGTTTACCACAAGATATAAAACTGAAATGAAATTTCAACCTTCAAGAAAAAGTTGGAACAAGATAATTTAATGCTATTATCAAGTTATAGCAAACTTTGGGTATAATATGATTAGCTCAGTTTTTAAAGGTTATATTTGTAAGTAAAAGTGTATTTTATGACTTAATTAGTGTCAGATCTAGTACCACTGATATATTGAATCCTTTGCACTTTTTATTATTATTTTTATTTTATTTATTTATTTATTTATTTTTTTTTTGCAATAGTTTGGTGAACTGGAGACTTGGTTTTGTAAGTTAGCTTAGCTAATATATTTTTTTATTTTGTATTACGGAATCGGAGGTAATTGTTTGAATGATAAAAATTTAAATCTAAGATTAATCTTGCAATGCAAATAGTAACCTTTTTTTATATATTACGATCGACTTGACAGACCAACGTGACCTCTAACAGCTCTATTTTCGCTGACTATGTTATACTAAAATAACAAAGAAACGATGAGGTAAGCCTTGCAACAAATAACGTTTTAGCCCTCAAAATAAGCATAAAAAATTAAATTCTACTTAAAATTTGTAAATACAACAATAAATCATTTTTTATTTAAGAAAACATATTAAAATAAAAGATAATGTAGACAAAAATACAATTAGTGCACAAATACTCATAACACAAACTGCTCAGCTCGTGTTTCATGCTCTTTGAAATATTTTTTAACTTTAACGTAACAACTTTCCTTATTTTATAAATGAATTACCATTTAAATATATTTTTGACAGTAATAGGAACTCTTTTATAACCATGTTTCTGAATTGAAAATTGCCGCGAAAAAAAGTAGGAAATCTAAATTATCTAATCCATATAAACGTTGAGGTAGAATATGAAAATGTTGATTCTGTAGCTTCTAAATTGTGAGTAAATTAGGCCTTCTCGAAAGTATTTTTAATGACGCTGTTTCGTGTTTTATTCAATATTAAGAATTTTATAGTTAATATGGTTAGTGAAAAGAAATTTGATATAACAGAAAAGGTATGGTGTATAATTGTCTAGGTACTAAACAATTAGTATATGTGTTGAAGCTTTGCCAGAGAAATTTATTTTGCAGTTCTTAAAGTAAAGTGAGAGTTTATTTAATATTTTCATAGCAAATTATGAAAATAAGTAATCTAATATATAGTTTTGGCACAATGCGATTTTATATTATGGTTTGTCAAGTTATTGACTGAGATAGATAGCATAATCATAGCTTATATTTTTGTTACTTAGATTACTTGTATAATTGCTTAAAATTTGTCATTACTGATATTTACTTATGTCTTGTTCAAGAAGCAAAATTACACAATTTCAGTGCCTTTGTTTTCTATTTGTATCCTTAACCTTAATAGGGGACTTCACAATAGCTTGACCAAAGATAGGTTGTCATCTTATGCATTTTTAGGCTAGTCTGTAATAAATTAAGACATAACCAAAAAATATAAAATTGAAAGAAAAGGAGAACTTCAGTGGTCATTAAATTTAATTTGGTAATACTCAGGTTTTACTGATCATTTTGTTTCTAAATATATTGAAATTATAAAACAAAATGATATGAAATTGAATTTTTTTCTGTAAATTGGAGAATGGAAAACTATTTTGTATAATAAAACACCAAAAAAATATAAAAGTAATTAACAAAGTAATAATTATTATCATTTAGCATCATACAATTTCATTGACATATCATTTAACTTTGCAAATGTTCAACTTAACCTAACCTGGATTTAAAGGTTTCAATCTAATGGCTAGCAAATAGGCCTAACCTGGTGAATGCTTGGTCTTTAAGTGCATAAATATAATGCTATGAAAGTTGCATAAAAATTAAAATGTGAAAAAAAAAAAAATTCACTTCAAAAGAAAGGTAATTGTAGTGCTGACAGTATTAGATTTTTTGTACAAGACCAAGTTACAGAAACTAATAACTTACCTATGTATAGGGACATTAAGACTTGTCATATGAGGGTAGGTATTTGCAAGCAAATTTTATAGTTATTTCTGAGGAAAAAAATGATTAAAATATATATATATATATATACATATATATATATATGGCTTAGGTGTAGATTGTTTCTGACTTTCGATATTTTTTATGTTTATATTTTATTTTAATCAATACTTTTATACCTATAATTTTTTTGTGCAAACGTTCTTGTGTAGGTTAGGCCTCTTTTACGGCAACTTTGGTAATCTACAATATTGAGATATTGTAGAATATGTAGCAATTGTTTCCTAACAGACAAATAAAATACATTAAAAGTTTTAAAAATTTTTAAACATTGGATAGGATCATAAATTTAGTATTGAGTTTAGAGAGAAAAATATTTTATAAAATTAATATATCTAGTTTGTTTAAATAGAAAATTCTGAAATCCTGCATATTAGTACTTATTTCTAGGGAACTTGAATCAAAAGAATTTATTCCAAATAAGGATAAATATAGTACATTCTGCACCATTTATATTAAAAATTACATGTGGTTTTAACCCTTTAGCTGTGGACTCTCTTTAACCAGTGCAGATTGGGATTCATAAAAAAAGTAAATAAAAATTTGGAAATATCAATGCCATTGTCAGTGCTTTATTTGTAGCGGTACTACCAGATCACTGACAGTGTCAGTACTCAGTGCTCCACAGCAAAAGGGTTATTGTAATTATGATTTCAACCTCAAATCACTTTATTTTTAATATGTAAATTTCTTTGTATAAATGAAAGTTATGAAATTGTGTATTTTATAAAAAAAAATTTTTGGAACTCTGGAATAAATTTTTAGACAAAGTTATTTTTGCTGGAGATAGAATTAACCTCAGCTAAAAGTATGTTACAGTTCTTAGTACTAATCTGGAGGACATAATACATATGTAAAATAAAGATAGTAGGAAACCTCAAGAGCCTATTAAGACTATCTCAGTTAAGCTAAAGTAGATATTTTGTCAATCCAAATATATATGCAACATTAAAAATATATAAACCATATTACACTTCTAAAAATAGAAAACTCAAAATAGTACACATATGGACTAAACTAGCAATACCCAAATATTTGTCTATACTCATTCTAAAGTAAAAGCTAATATATACTCCAACCACAAATGATAATTGTATATTATTAGTATGGACTGACAGGGGCCCTGGCAGCAGCCAACCCCAGACATTTTTATTGACCTCGACCCCAGTCCGGCTAATAATCAGGGAAAAACAGGGTTAATTGCAAATTATATTTATTAATGGTGGATTAAATCAAACAAAATGTAAGAAAATTAAGATTTTAATTCCATTATAATTCATTACATATTTATTGGATGGTGCAAAATTCATTCAATTAAATCACTTCACTATCAGAATCTTCTTGAACATCTACATCGTATGTTTTAGAATTTGTGGGATAAATCTTCAGGAACAAAGGGCAATGACATTGAATATATTACTGCTCTAAGATTGTATTTTAAAAATGGTAACATTTCTACATTCTTTGGTAATAGTTTGATTCTATCTTTTTGAATTGATTTCCCTACTTTGAATTCTTTCACTGGCACTGGAGCTTGCTGGGGGGCACAAATATACTTATGTAAGTGTTGCTAAGTGTGGAGAGATGATTCTTGTCTGCCTTCCAGAAGGCAATAGTTACAAGCTGGTAAAAAATTTCATATATACCTGCCATTTTGACCTAGTCAAGTTATATGATACCTAAACCCCCTCCTAAATGCTGCAAGAGAATCACAGTCAGCAATCTCCTGTGGCAAGCTGTTCCAAAAATTAACAACCCTATTACTGAAAGAGTATTTTCTTTGATCAAATTGATAAGATTTTTTAAAAATTTTCTTATCACATCCTCTAGTTTCTCTTCCATGTTCACTTTAATTCAATCTCTATTACTGTCAGTTGCAAATATTTTGTAAACTTGTATCATATCCCCTCTGAGAAATCTCCTTTCAACTGAGAATATTCCCAGCTCCTTCAACCTCTCCTTATAGCTCTTACTCTTGAAGTCAGAAATCATCCTTGTTGCTCAATGTTGTACTCTCTCCAGCATATCTGTCTTTTATTAAATGCGGAGCCCAAACTTGTGCACAATATTCTAATGCTGGCCTAACATACCTATTACTTGTAAACTAAATTGCAATTTATTATATATTATAATTAAATCTTTCATTTGAGTAACCTACATGAAGAACTTTGTTTTTTACTATTAAAATTCATTTGCTGCTTATCTGCTCATCCAAGGATTCTATCTAGATCATCTTGAAGCTTTATGCATCAATCATTATTCCTTACTGAGGTGACCACTTTGGTATCATCTGCAAACTTAGACACCTTACATTAAAAACCTTTGTCTAAATCATTTATATAAATGAGGAACAAGAGTGGTCCCAGCACAGAACCCTGTGGGACTCCACTCTTCACTGTTCCCCATAATCACTTATTTCCTTACAGTAGCATACACTGCTTTCTGTTCTTCAACCACTCTTTAATCCAGTTGTGCACCACTCCATCTATACCACAGTGTGACAACTTTTTCATCAGCCTTAACATGGGGTACCTTTTCAAAAGCTTTACTAAAATCTAAATATATAACATCAACTGGATCACCTCTATCTACACATTCAGTAATATATTTCATAAATTCTAGGTTAGTCTGACATGATCTACCCTTTCTAAAACCATGCTAGGAGTTATGCAGTATTTTGTTATCCAAAGGTTTCTCTATGAATTTTCAGTAACCTTTTCAAAACTTTTACTACCAGAGATATTAAGCTAACTGGCCTATAATTTCCTAGATCTTCTTTGCTATCTTTTTTATAAATGGACACCACATTTGCTGTTTTCCAGTCCTCAGGTACCTCCCCAAACACAATAGATTGCTTAAAAATCAAATACAATGCCTTTGCAATACTCCTTTAGAATTCTACTATATACACTATCAGGACCCACTGCCTTATTTATGTTAATATGTTAATTTCATTTATCTCAATTTCAAATTGCACCTATAATTTCATTTAACTCAATTTCAAATGCTGTACACCTATTTATTACTTGTATACTAGAGCTATTAGTCTCTAAACAGTTATCCAATCTTTTGTCAGTAAACACTGATGCAAAATAAGCATTGAAAATATCAACCAATTCCTTTTTCAGAAATTTCTAAATTCTCATCAATTTTCCTATCCTTACTTTTAAATTTATAGAAGCTAAAAAACTTTTTCAGGTTTTTATTACTATTCCTTGCCAAATTAATTTCTGCCATTCTCTTTGCTTTTCTTATTGACAAGTTAAGTCAATATGGGCCAATATTTTCCAGCTTGTACTTGCCCATACCTTATGAAGGATTTTTAAAAAATAATTGAGCTTTTTAACTAATTGGAATATGTGAATTGCCCCTCTCCAAGAAAGCAGTTATATATATATATATATATATATATATATATATATATATATATATATATATATATATATATATATATATATATATATATATATATATATATATATATATATATATATATATATAAATAAAAACCTTGATAAGCAAAGGTAAACCTTAGTCCTTATTTTCAGTATTTTTTAAACTTCATTCAGCCCATCCATTTTGTGGGCTAGGGACAGACACAGGCTTACAGGTTTGCCCATACCCATGCAGATTTCCAAGTCCTATTTACTGCATGCAGGTTAATATTAATAACTACCATCCCAGAAGTTAGGCTTAGGCACAATTATATGATTTCCAGACTATCCGTAAACCTATCCAGTCCTTTCTTGAATGTTGCAAATGAATTGTACTCAATAACTTTCTATGACAAACAATTCCAAAAATTAACAATTCTATTATTGAATTAGAATTTTCTTATATCAAGATGTCATGGCTTCTTTTTATCATACCCCTTTGTCTAGCTTTCATGGTCTACTTTAATGATTTTATTGATTTTGAACAATATTATGAAATTGTAAATATTTTTTAAACTTGTATTATATCTCCTCTAAGAAATCTTTTGGTAAAAAACATTTTGAACTCCCTCAACCACTTCTTATAAGCCTTGCCCTGAAAGCCAGAATTCATCTTTGTTACTTTGTTGTACATTTTCCATTTTTATTTTTTGCTTGGTGCATGTGTATTTTGATTAGCCAAATTATCTATTTTAGTTTGACTGGGACAGTCTTGATAGGCCCTTGTGACTTCTTCCTGTCTTTAATTTTATTATGTTCTTTTGTAAGAAAGTTCTTAATCCTGTTATGAGAGATTGTCTCTAGAAAATTCAATGTTAATCTTGATTTAATCTTGATTTTAAGAGAAAGAAGTATCAGCATTCTTATATTTGAAGAGGAAAACTCAGTATGTTTCCCAAATGAGGAATTAAAATCATAGTATAAATATTAACAATACATTTATTTTTTCATCAATAGCTATCAGTAACCTCAGGAAGTTGGTAGAATTATTTATAATTGATAATATAAGTAATATAATTATTAACAACGAAGTATATACAAATGATGTAGTAACAAATAATTTGAAGAAAAATCCATTGTTTGAGAAGTTGCTGGTGTTGTGCAACAATTTTCGCATGTACTTTTTAAATTAATTTATAATTTTATTATTTTTATTTTTTTTAATATGCTTTAAACTTATAAATTAATCTTTACTTTTCAGAGGTGAATATTAATCAAGAAATACTTTTCAGAGGTGAATATAATCAACATCATGGCTGGTAGATATTCCCGAACTTATTCAAGGAAAAAGGCTTCTGCACCACCAATTAGCCAGTTTGATCGATTGATTAGTGAGCACGGAAAAAGTACTCACCCTGTTGCTGCAAAAACTGCAGGCCATGTTGGGAAGTGGGGTATGACTTCATTTACATCTTTAAGGAATATATCTGAGAATTTAGGTAAGTTTAAATTTGTGATTTATAATAATTTCACTTACATAATTGATCTTTTTTTTATTGTTACTTTTTAGTAACATTAATTATGAGTTTCTTTATGGAAGTTAGATAATGAAAATAATTGATAAGGAATTTAAATTACTTTTGTTTAATTTAATTGGTATTGTGTTAATTCTTAAAATTCCAAATATTGTTGCAAGAAAGTAATACATAGACAGTTTTTTTTTATTTTTCTGTTGTCAAAGAATTTTTTCCCTATAGGATGAACTTTGTCACCCCAGCAGCCCTTTTCAGTTTAAAATATATATATATATATATATATATATATATATATATATATATATATATATATATATATATATATATATATATATATATATATATATATATATATTAGGGATGGAGCGATACCAAAATTTTTACTGATACCGAATACCTAAAAATTCCCCAAAACCGATACCCGATACCTAAAAATATGCCGATACTTACCGATACCGATACTTTACTCCTATACAAAATTTTTACCGATACCGATACGATATTTAAAAATATGCCGATACTTCACTCCATCCCTATATATATATATATATATATATATATATATATATATATATATATATATATATATATATATATATATAATATATATATAATATATATATATATATATATATATATATATATATATATATATATATATATATATATATATATATATATATATATATATATATATATATATATATATATATATATATATATATATTCTAGGTGCTCCATAGACATCATATATTTACAACCTTCTATGAAAGCATTCATAATTCTTTCATGTTTGATCTACCATTACAACAAACTTCTCCAATTATCAAATGTCCATAGATGCATTTTCATTATATTTATTTTCCCATCTCAACCCTACTACAGGGTTAGATGGGTTCTTTTAAATCTTATACATACATCACGATGATCTTATATTCTTTCTACTTTAACTTTTACCTTCTAGAATCATTTCTCCAATCACAGAACTTTCTCTCATTGTATTCCATAATCTTTCTACACTTTCATATGCAGACTGTAAAAGTGAATATCTTATTCTGTACTTCCTCTTTTCATCACTTCAATTCCTGCATTCTTCTATCCAGATTTTCTTATGCATTCTATTTTTAATTAGTCTTATTTCTAAGATATCCTCTTTCATCCTCTTTAAATTTTATCTCTATTGATTCCAATTTATTTTGACTACCTTTCCTCTACCGTGTATATTACCATATCTTGTTTTTTCTTTGTGTTTTTCTAAAACATGGTAAATCTCCTTTAAGCACCTCTGTCCTTAAATACATCTGTTCATTTCTTAAATTTACAGAAATATCCATTGTACCAATTGATTCATTTAAGTCTTTTTCAATTTAAAGAACTTACTAGGTTGTCCCTTGCGTTCTCTGATAATTTTATAGTTTTCCTGAACTTAATCTACCTAATATAGAGGATAGTTACAAATCTTCACGTACTGTAACTTTGAATCCAGTATAAAACATTCCTTCCACTTCCCAGTTTTCTTCATATATTTCACTGTTGAAATAAACTTTCTCTTTTTCCATTTTTTTTTCACCTATTTTTGGAATTTACAAACCTTTAGATTCTTCTTAACTTGCTGTTTGTTTGGTAATTAATAGATTTAGTTATTATTGTATTCTAGTCTTCAAAATTCTAACCCTACAATTTTTTATTGCTCATTCTAGATGTTCTGCAACAAGCACATGGCAAGCTTTCATTTCTACCTTTTACATTATTTTTTCATACTAATTATATTCCTTCATTAATTTCTCATTATCTCACTAAAAAAGCTGTATCACTAAACTTTATTTATCCTTAAATACATTATCTGGCCTCTTTTGCATTTTCTCTACAGCATTTATTTAAACTAGTCTCAAAATGACTGATTACATCAGAAGCTTTTTTGAGACTGACAAAGGCTTATAACTGTAGGTGGACAATATGTCTTTACCCTCTGATAAGAACAATGTCTCTAATTTTTTTTTCTTTTTCGTTCCACGTTGCCATCAAATGTGGAACACTTCACTATAGTACATCCTTACATTTCTTCTCCATTCCAAGATGCTCTGCTTTCTGACTTCCTTCCACTACTCATCTTCTAAATTCCTTTGATTCTTGAACTCTGTTACCACTGATGAAACACAGGTATAACAGAGCATAGTTTCAGTATACAGCTTCAGCTCTGATAATATAAATTTAAGTTATTACTCACTTTATATGTGTTCAGTCATAGGTTACATTCCACCCACAAAGTCTTTTTTGTGACATTATAAATAAATCTCTGACTGGTTCTTTTTTTATATTGTTCATCTGATATATATATAGTACCATATGACTATATAAACTGTATCCAGTGAATGATATGAGGTATATATAAATTTGTTGTTAGTTGGTCATTTGATTTAAAAACTTTAAAATTAAAAGAAATTTTGAACTTAGAAATAAAAGTTTTCTGAAATTGAAAAAGAAGAAAAATGTTATTGGATATCTGTCTAAAAGGGAATTAAAATTTAAGTCTTTACATATTTGTCCACTGATTCTAGCATCACTAAAATTGACTCTTGACTCCACAAGTCTGGAGTAGTAGTTCCCCTCACCTTGAGTGTCATTGTTAAAACCTAAAGTTATTGGACCTTTGAGTAGTTTATTAATATGAAATTGCTAATCTTTATTTGTGGGAAAACTTAAATTGCAATATTGTTTGCTGGAATGATTATAATCATATTGAGCAGCCAAAGTATCAATTGAATTTATGAAAGAAATGCTGTTCAGTATTTTCTTATCGAGCTAGATGTTATTCATTAATTTTGTGTTTTGCAACTTTTTAAAACTTTTATTAAAAAAAAAAAAAATCCCTAACTTTATGATAAAGTAAATTATTATTATTATTATTTTCTTATTGCAGCAAGAGAAGACACAGGAAAAAGAAATTGGAATGACACTACTGCTGCTACAGGTGGGGATCCTGTATCAGTGGATTCTTCCACTAAAGATTCAGTAAGCAGTGGCATTCCCCCTAAAAGAAGAAAGTTTTTCAAAAGTAGGGAATGTAATAGTGTTTCTAGTTCAACTCTGCCACCACGTACAGCAGCAAATGTGAGCAGCCACCATAGTGCGAAAATTACTCCTCCAAATTTGTCACATATTAATGAAGATGATGATGATGATGATGAAGATAATAATAGTCAAAAGTGTTCCCAAAGTGTAAATAGTTCTACTTCCAAAAATATTGGAAATTCTCAAGTGAAACCACAAAAACAATATAGTAGTGGCTCTGTGAAATCTGGAAGTGGGGGGGGTATTAAGTTAAAAATTTTTAAAAGTAGAAATAGTGATGTTAATTCATGTGAAACATATTCAAGTACTGTTCAACTACCAAGTGATGACTCTGGTAGCTCAAGTAGTTCTAGTAGTGTAGCAAATTCCCCAAGACCAGAAACAAGCAGGGAAACTTGAAATAAATCAAGCACAGTCGCCCAATGGTCTTGTGCTGGATTCATGTCCTTCTTCTGGTTTTGTAAGTGATGAAATAAATTCCTCAAAAAACTTAATACCTGATAGTATATCAAATAATTCAACTAGTTTTAATCCTAATTGTATAGTGAATGAAAATTTTAATTCTTCGTTATCATATTCTTCTGATTTATTATCAGAGGGTGTAGATAAAAAGATGAGTGATGATTCACCAATTTGTACAGAAAGCATTACTGAAAGCTATAGTAGTATAAATATAAAAGATAATAGTATATTA
This sequence comes from Armadillidium nasatum, assembly GCA_009176605.1. Lineage (NCBI taxonomy): Eukaryota > Metazoa > Arthropoda > Malacostraca > Isopoda > Armadillidiidae > Armadillidium > Armadillidium nasatum. The sequence goes on along the minus strand of SEYY01024643.1, from coordinate 92,385 downwards.
GGTAATGAAAATGATTCGTTAGATATTAATGAGTCTGTGACAAGGGTGGAAGAAAGTGATAGGCTAAGGACTAAGTATTAGTAAAAAAGATTCTGAAGAAGAAGTGGTAGTAAATAAAAGAGAACAAAGTCCATCTTCACAAGATAGCCAGGAAGTGGATCTCTTCAGCACAGATTTTGATGAAAATGAAATCATAGACAGGACAAGTATAGAATATCCAAGCAATAGCTCTAATTTTAGGTTCAGTGACCAAAGTTTAAGTAGATCAAATACAATTGATCTCGATGATGTTGAATCATTGCAGCCTTCTTCACTTATGAGCTATAACTCAAATTCTATTACAAAGTCCCAATCTCTACCGGAGAATGAGTCCTCAAAATCTTCGGTTTTAACCAAGAAAAGAAGCATTTTTAAGAGTCGTCAGAAAGAGGATTCCAAAAAAAGAGCCACGTACAAGCACAAATGGCACGGGAATGAAGATAAGGAAGAATCCTTTAAGAAGGAGAATGTACCGAAAAGTGCCTAGTACTGTCAGTCATGTCAATAATGATCCCTTCAGTTTTGATACAACTCCAGTTCTAAAACGAGTTCAAACGTGGCCTTCAAATTCTCAGGCAATAAATGATAGCTTTGAGGAAGAACCTCAGGCAGTTACTCAAGTGAAATGCCCAAGACAAGCAAAGAAGGTGAGCATATTATTATTATTATTATTATTATTATTATTATTATTATTATTATTATTATTATTATTATTATTACTGACAGCTCTAGCATTTTCCATCTCTGCACATGATTTTCAAAACTAGTCCTGTAACATTTTAATGAAGAATAAAGGACTGGGTTGCTAATCATGTTTGCTTTTGCAAAGAAATTTCTATATATATATATATATATATATATATATATATATATATATATATATATATATATATATATATATATATATATATATATATATATATATATATATATATATATATATATATATATATATATATATATATATATATAATCACTATAACGCTCGTGAAGTTAAAATATATTCAACTTTTAAAGTTTGCGATACCAGGATTCGAACCCTGACTTCTTGGATGGTAAGCAAGATTGTTACCTTCGCGCCAAGACAATGCAAAAGGAAGTCGAACTGGGAAGACTCATAAATAACTGTTTATGCAGACTTCCCCAAGCGGACTCATCCCGATGGGGTCAAGTTTAATCCTCTTTTCTCACAGAAGAGTCTCCATGAACAGTTGTTTATGGACCTTCCCAGCTCGGATTTCATTTTATACTGTCTTGGCGCGGAGGTAACAGTCTTGTTTACCATCTAAGAGGTCAGGGTTCAAATCATGGTATAGCAGACTTTATAAGTAAAATATATTTTTTAACTCCAAGAGCGTTTTAGTGGTTTTGAATGTCGTTATATAATCTGTGAGAGGAGAGGTTAGAACTTGACCCTGTTGCCCTGTGTTAAAGTGCAGTCAGGGGGAGTCCGCTTGGGGAGGTCTGCATGAGCAGTTGTTTATGAGTCTTCCCAGCGCTATTTCCGTTATTATTATTATTATTATGCACTCTTGTTTACCATCCAAGAGGTCAGGGTTCGAATAATGGTATAGCAGATTAAAAGTTCATTATATATATATATATATATATATATATATATATATATATATATATATATATATATATATATATATATATATATATATATATATATATATATATATATATATATATATATATATATATATTATGAAAGATTTTTTTTTTTTTTTTTCAGTACTATACTGTCATTAAAAATGTGAAGAAAACCCATCAACTTCAAGAATCTGGCGAATTTCAAGAATTTAATGATGATGTTGAATATTTTCTCGATGCCCTCCGCAATTCTAATTCAGTGTCGACAAGGTGCCTTGCTTCCCTGAATCTTGCTCAGAAGTGTATGACTCCTGCATTTAGAATGCATTTACGAGCCCATGCAACTGTTATTAAATTCTTCAGAGCTTTATCAGATGCTCCGTCTTACCCAGTACGTTTATAAATCTCTTTTGTAATTCCTATTTTGCATTTGCATTTCCTATTTTTAAAATGCAGTAAAATTTTTTATACTCTTTCATACTATTTAATCATCTTTTAAGTGTATTATTTTTCTTTGTTACCATATATATATATATATATATATATATATATATATAATATATATATATATATATATATATATATATATATATATATATATATATATATATATATATATATATATATATATATATATATATATATATATATATATATATAAGAATTTTTGCAGAGAAACTGCAACATAAGGCCGAATTTTTAGTTTGCACTATTAAATAAACAATCCTTCATTTTTTTTTATTTATAAATTTTAATACAATATAAATAATTAAAACAATAATAAAAATTCTTACCTCATAAGTAGAGTTAATATAGTATGTCCCTTTGAAAACCATTTGCTAATTCTTAGAAGATAACTTCATGCAACAACTTGTATTCCACAAAACTCAAAATTAAGTAATTTCTAAACTTGTTCCCAAGTTATAACTGACAAACATATAAAATACAAGAATTAAATTGAAATCACTTTTGGTTAAGTTTGATCCTTAATTTATATCTTTAATCATAAGAGCAGAAAATAATTATAATAATAACGTAATTGCGTCATAAGGTCGTAACCATAACAAGCTCATAATTAAGCACAAGAGAGTTAATGCTACTAAGTCTGAACTTTTAAATTTTTACTTCTCTTTACATTTTGCAAATATTTTAACCAATTATGATTACGTTTTAGTTGGTTTGAATTTCGTTGTACGTATATTTTGCATTTTGGGTAATATTTCTCATTTAAACCTTAAACACATATACATAATGTGTATTAATTTTTATAATTTTCGAGATTTCATAGTTTGAAATATATATATATTATATATATATATATATATATATATATATATATATATATATATATATATATATATATATATATATATATATATATATATATATATATATATATATATATATATATATATATATATATATAATATATTATATATATGCATGCAAATTCTATTGCTGCTTACGCAAGCACAATAAATTTCTAATTATTTCTGGCTATCATTTCTAATCAATTATGGCTGCTTTAGTTTATCAGTTCTTGCAACCATGGTTTTTTTTAAAAAATATTTTAGTCGCAAATGAAAGACGTCAATGAGTATTCTTTGTGTTAAAAAAAATTTATCTTTGGTATAAGGTACAGATATTTGCTACTTCAATAAATAATGTTAAGGCTTCACCAACACTTTTTATTGCTTTTATTCTTTATTTTAATCCATTTACAGTATTCTCTGCAAAAATGGTGAAAATCTGTTATCAGGACCTTACTCTAAACAATTACTGCATATTATTTTTAAGAACCATATTAAAGAATCAAATGTTTATTAACTGAAAAAAATTGAAAATGAATTCTTTTACAAACTAAAAATTAGTATTATTTTTGTCTTGCTTCTTTGGACATTTTATCTTTGCATTTTTCTATTATTAGTTAATTATTCTTGTTTAAATTGAAAAGTAAAATGTTTTCTAAAAAAAATAATTATAATAAAGAACATTCTAATGATTCTTGCTGAAGTTTTCACATATCTTTGTTAAGAGTTTATAAAAAAAATTTATTATTAAATTTTTATTATTATTATTATTATTATTATTATTATTATTATTATTATTATTATTATTATTATTATTATTATTATTATTATTATTAAGCAATTAGCTGAGTGCGCAGCAATGGTCATGTTTGCCCTGAGTCAAGATCGATTGAATATGGATTTGGACCGTGGCTCTTTAGAACTTATGTTGAATCTCTTGGATACTGACGGGTGTGTGACAGAGTCTGGAGATCAGTTATCTGAAGCAGCAGCACTCGATCAGAAATCTAAAATTAGGAGCCTATGCAAAGAGCTACAGCAGAGGGGACATGCTAAGCATCTTAAATTAGATAATATAAAGGTATTTTGTTCATTTTCATATAGCGTTTTTATTATGTGATGAAAAACATACGTTTTATTTTGGAATTATTGTAGTGTGAAGGGATGTAACAATATCAGTAATGGAAGGAAGATAAAATTAATCTTTAAATCCCATTTTTAGTTTATTGTGAAAAGTATGATTTACAAGCTCTTTATTTTTTTTTTTGTACAAAAAATTTATAGTAAACGAAAAGCATCCTTCCATTCAGTTAATTTTAACACATTAAAATATTTGTATTATTAAATTCATAAAATTTACTAATTTACACAGCTTTATGCTTCATGTAAATGAGAACTAATACTGTTCAAGTAGACAACCAAAAATAATAGCTTTCTAAAATGTACATCTTTTCCGTTTTTGGAACTCTCTAAATTGTTGCATTTAGCGATTTGGTAGATCTTTACAATTGGTGATGGTCTTTGGCTCCCTTGCCACAAACTATATCCAGATCTGTTGACATTGGCGGTTTTATCTCAAATATTAAGGGCTGATGAAATGTATAGGGTTGAGAAGGAAGTAAAATTGGTTTATCATTTATATTCTATACATTATTAATGAGACTTTGATTAAACTTGGCTAGTACTGTGAATAAACAAGGTAGTTTGTTTTTCCTTGAAAAATAGTAAAAGAATTTTTTGGATATTTATAAAGATTTTGTCTCACAGGCTGCAACATTAGCCATGGAAACTCTATTAAGCTTGACTTCAAAAAGAGCAGGCGAATGGTTCAAAGAAGAATTAAGAGAATTGGGTGGAGTTGACCATTTAATGCGTACCATAACTTCTTGTATGAAGCATTTTCAATCAGATATTCAGTCTTGGTCTCCATCTCTTATGGACAAACTGTCCAAGGTTGATCGGTGTCTTAAAGTACTAGAGAACGTAAGTATAAATATTTAGGATTATTATTTGTAGTACCTTTATTTAACCACCTTTACTTTGCCAGTAAGTCTTGCCAAATGCATGTACTTCTTTTCCATTACTTCTTTAACCTTGTAGTATGATAGGTACCTTCTTCATTCTGTTTTCTTCATATGCTATTACCTTTGTTATTCAGTTTTAACTTTCCACCCAAGACCTTTATATTTTCTCACACACACACACACGCACTATATATATATATATATATATATATATATATATATATATATATATATATATATATATATATATATATATATATATATATATATATATATATATATATATATATATATATATATATATATATATATATATATTAATGATCAAAGTTCTTTGAATGTTTTTTTCGGATTCATTTCCTCTTTTTTTTCTCTCGCGTTAGATCAGCTGTTTTCTGTTTTTGACTATTAAAAAAAAATTTTTTTTTATTCTCTCTTGCTTTGACATTATTGCATATATTTATTGTCGTTAAGCTTTTCTTTATATATTGCATTTCTTTTCAAGTTTAGATATTAATTATTTAATATTCCTTCTGATAATGAAAGGAGCAATCTAAATATCTCTCAGTTAGAAATGCCTAAATTTTGACCTAATCAGTGTAAAAGTGTGGTTTCATATTTTAGATGCAAAATTTATTATATGGAGACGTTTCCGATAGCGAAAAATATGCCATTGCTAAAGTTCACCTCACAATTGATATTTTGAGGTACCTATCTGATGAGGACATTGTTTATTTTGCGTATCTACGGATTTCTGTTATTGTTTTATTTTCAAAAGATTCGGTTTCTTATGTTGACGCCACCTCACAGACCGCTTCGATGCCGACTTTTGGTCAGGTAGTCACATCAAATACTTTTTGTCCTGCGGCACCTGTTAACGTGAGTCACACTGCTTTAGCCCCTTCCTTTGTTCATAGTTTGACAAAGGAAGAATGAGACTGTGTAGAAAGACGTGTCACACGAGCCCTTCTCATTGGAGAAGGTATGCGACGGGAGAGTTTAGTATAGCAGTGTCCATTGTAATAGCGAGAGTATAGAGAGAGTGACGCAACAATTCGACGGGCAGAAAGAGACTGGAGAAAATTAATGAAAGCAGGAGAGTTGATAAGACGAAAAGCTCTAGACTCACATAGTCCCATATGAAGAGAGAGATGCTGGGGACTTGGTTCTGCTGTTTTATCTGAGTGTAAAACTAGGGAAAAAACTCTTCATATTAATTAACATATATTAAAGACACTCATCCCCTGTCCCCCGTGATCATAAATCACATACAAACAAAAAACTCGGTCCTTAACAACACCACCTCAGTAACACAATCCTCTGAACCCCACCCCACTTCCAGAAATATGTAATAGAGTAACTGGCCAGATTCTATCAGTTTGTAACACTGCTCAAGACGTCCTTCTCTCCAGTCACACATAGATTTAACTAAGCACCAAACATTCTACCCAGATGCCAATGTCTCTTCCACGAAATCATAGAACACCTAAAAGTATACCTTATGACCCTTGTAGTAAAGACAAATTAATACCAACAACAACAGTGTTGGAATCAATGGTCCTGATCACCTGTCTCGGCATTCCTTCAGACTGCCCAATTCTCATAAGAGTGAGAATGTGACTACAGAATATATATATATATATATATATATATATATATATATATATATATATATATATATATATATATATATATATATATATATATATATATATATATATATATATATATATATATATATATATATATATATATATATATATATATATATATATGCACAATTAGTTGATCTAGTTTTCCTTGCAGGTTACGCATCAGAACGAATCTAATCAAGAATATATTTTGAATTACAATACTGGAGAGTTTTCAAGTACTTTGATGGGTTTATATCGTATGTGCCAAACAGAAGTCCCGCTTAATCCTCTGCACCCCCAGGGATATCTGGCACTATGTGATCCCAATATTCTGGCGGCGAAGGGAATTGTTACTACGCTCATGACGACTTTAAAAGTACTCATAAATCTTACCCATGGATCAAGGAAAGAAGGTTGTAAATTATAATTATTAATTATTTTTTAATATTAGAATATTTATGATTATATTTGAAAAGTAATATTCAAGAATCGTGATTTAAGACTGGGAGCATAGTATCCAAATTAATTAGCTGTAGTGATAGGCTGAGATGTAGTTTGAAGGAACGAAAGGAATATATATATGATTAGTCTTTGAAAAGAATGGGAAATATTAATTGAGGCAAGATTTGTAGATGCATGGGAGAGAAATTCCTGAAAAGGTGGTCATTAATGTTTATTTTGTAGATACATTCGTTGGTTGAGGAGGAAACGTTGTTAAATGAAGTTTTCTTCAAGTTTTAAGTTGATCTCTGAAGGAATAAGGAATAGTATAAGGAATGACTTATGCTTCTGATTAATGTTTAAAATCTTATCCATATTTTTGAGAATAATAGTGAGGATGAGTAATGTAAAATGTGGAATTGATAATTATCATTATGCATGAACTATGTGTATATAGTTTAATAACTCAAGTTAAGAAAGAATGCAAAAGGAATCATTGAAATGGATATTTTTAAAAAATATATTTTTCCAATGTAACATTTAAAACCAATTTAATTTGTAATTTTGTTAAGGATTAAATTTTACAATTAAGTATTTATATTCAATATTTGCATTTAAATTATATATATATATATATATATATATATATATATATATATATATATATATATATATATATATATATATATATATATATATATATATATATATATATATATATATATATATATATATATATATATATATATTATATATATATATATATATATATATATATATATATATATATATATATATATATATATATATATATATATATATAAACTCGTAAAAGCACTCTTTATATTTTTTTTTTTTTTTTTTTTTTCCAGCTTTAGGAAGCAGGATTCTTGGTAAAGATGATGAGATTTATAATATAAGCATTTATTGCCTCCTTATTATGCCCATGTACCTGGATCACGACAGGAAGTTTGAAATTCAGGTTTTGGTTAGTTATTCAAATTTTTTTTTTTACTTATTTATTTATTATTATTATTATTAAACATTTATTAGAGCTGATCTAGAGCAAAATTCTTCTGAGAAAGGAAGTTTATTCTCTTTGAAACAGTTATGCTAAACAATTTAGTTGTCTTAATTATAATTTTTATTTTGTAGTTAATAGTACTAACTTTCTTTGCATGGATGTTTAAAAGCTTATTCTTTTGTTAATAACAAAGTGATGATAATTTTCATTAGTAGATAGGGTGAAATATTTTTAATTAGATTTCTATCATAATGCATTTTTAGTATTTTGTTGTGAAATGAGAAATTTCATTTTTAAATAACATTAAGAAACGATATTAAATTTTGGTGCTTTATCTCTAGGCTTGCTGTCTTCTTCTTAACTTGCTGGAAAACAGTCCACAAAATCGACAACGGTTAATGAATTTAAAATCCCCAATAGCCGCTGTTGATGATGAGGATGAGGATGAAATCTTTGGTAGTAAGTAGTTTTTTATTTCTATCATTTAGGTGTTGAATATATTCCGAGCATATAAGAACTTCTTATAGCACACTGCCCTATCTGGATATTCCTTCCATACCATATTTGCTGCTATCAGTGATGTAGGGCTACACAAGCACAGTTGGAATTGTAGGGCTACACAAGCACAGTTGGAATTGTAGGGGTTTCGTTCGTTAAGTTCACCTATTTAGCTGAAGTATGAGCCGTTTGATAGCACAAGGAATTGAGGGATCAACTTATTCGCTCTTTATTAATAATGTTTACAGCTTATATATATATATATATATATATATATATATATATATATATATATATATATATATATATATATATATATATATATATATATATATATATATATATATATATATATATATATATATATATATATATATATATATATAATATATATATATATATATATATATATATATATATATATATATATATATATATATATATATATATATATATATATATATATATATATATATATATATATATATATATATATATGTACACACGCATACACACACAGACCTACACATACACACACACACAAAGGATTTTTTTTTTAAAAAGTAGGAAATTTGACATATGACATAAATTATTGTTGAAAAGAAACAATATCTCCTTTTAAAATACAATAATAATGTAGAAGGATGTTAAACAATAGAACAAATGCAGCTCTCTTTCTCAAACTTCAAAATAAAAGAATAAAAGTTAGATGAACTTATTTATAATGATGATAATGCAATAGTGTTATCGGAAAGAGCACAGTTATCGTGACGCTACTATTAGGAATAATTTTAAAAGCTTTTCCTATCGGATTAAATGTTATATATATATATATATATATATATATATATATATATATATATATATATATATATATATATATATATATATATATATATATATATATATATATATATATATATATATATATATATATATATATATATATATATATATATATATATATATATATATATATATGCACTAACGCACGCACACGCATTTCACTCACAAAATCTATGGCAATGATAGCGTACATGTAGTAATGCCATTATTATTTTTATTATTATTAAATATTCTACTATAGTTCAATGGGCTAAAATGTACATTTTCATTATGTTTTCAACACTGCCATATTAATCACCCCGAGACTTGTCATGTATATCACAATATAATTTTTTTTTAAGAATGTATCCCATATTTAAAACAGTGTTGCTATAATAGTTTGACTCCTTTTTTTTTTTTTTTTTTTTTTTTTAAAGAATCCTAGAGTGGAATATCATAATGCCTTATAATTTACAGAATCTGAATGAATTCTAACAGGTTTATATTTAATCTCTAATATTGCAGAATGAAAGATTACAAGTTTGGCAATTAAAAGATAAAATTTTATCAATTCAGCATGTTTAGTAGTAGTAACGATGATGATATAAATAATAAAAATAATAAATAATATTCATTAAGTTTATCACCTACTGTGTTTGCATTTTGTTATTTTTATTATATATAAATAAAATGGTAAGAATGATTACTTGTATCATTTAATAATTAATCATGAGTGTTGTAATATTCTATAAATCCTGAAAAAAAAAAAAAAAATTTTTTTTCACTTTTTTTTTAAAAAAATGTAGCAACTAAATGAAATTATTTGATTGCATTCTAAATTTTCAAAATTGTTTTTCCCAAATTTTTAATTACTATTTTTTTTTCTTTTTAATTAATTATTTTTTTTTCTTTCAGATCGCGAGAGGGAGAGCGCCATGTCTTCGCTCATTACTCTCTTCTACACGAGTGAAGAGAGCGCGAGAATTCAGGAGGCGGATACCAACCAGATTATTGATAAAGATCTTGTTCAGGAAACAACCAAAGAGGATGAGGAAATTGAGGAAACCGTAGCCAGATGTAAGTACATATATTAGTAAAGTGATGTATTAAGAAATTTTTTATATTTATGGATGACAAAATTATTAAGCATGAAGAATCAGATTTTCGACATGTTATTTTATACAATAATATCCCGACCGTTTTTTTGTTTTAATGTTTTAAATGTAAGTGTGTATTTTTAAAAAACATTTCAATTTTACAGTATTGCAAAAAGCTGGTCGTCATATGGAAGATACACTTATTGCAGCATATACTGCTCTTCTGGCCGGTTACTGCCTTATGGATAACAAGGTATATGTGTATATATATATATATATATATATATATATATATATATATATATATATATATATATATATATATATATATATATATATATATATATATATATATATATATATATATATATATATATATATATATATATATATATATATATATATATATATATATATATATATATATAAATATATTAATAAAAAAAAAAAAAGGTGCTGCAAATATTGCTGAAGATCCTATCAAAGAATATTTTTAACGTTTTTTTTTTTTTTTTTTTTATTTTTATTTTTATTTTTATTTTTAAAATAAAATCTTAAAAGCTCCGAGTAAATAAAGTAATTTTAGATATATTATCATGGCTGCTTCGTTCCCTCTAAGCTCTAATTCTGGGCTTCATTTTAAAATTACAAATTTCTGGTTTTATTTTAAAGCAACTTGACTCCAGCTCTGGTACCTCAGTTAGAGTTCCTTCTCTATTTACACTTATAAAATCATTAATTTTAGTTAATGAAATTTAAGAAGTACAATACAACTGAATTTTTGTGGCAATTTTCATTTTTACTTACAATTCAAAATTGAGAAAATGATTTATAGTAAATGAGTGGGAGGGAGAATTCTGGTTTTGAGGTCTTTCTTTTTCTTGGAAAAAAAGCAGAATTTGCTCGGTACATTTTAAACTTTCTTTGGTTATATATTAATTATAATTTTTAAGAAATTAGTTTCGATCTATTTCAAAATTTTGCAAAACTTACTATTGTTTTAAATTGTTTAATTAAAAAATTTTTAAAAATTTTGTTGTACTGAATTATTTAAAAAAAATTTTTTTTTTTTGAGGTCTTATATTTATTTGGTAAGTTTACAGCTGCTTAAAACTGGTTGTAAATCTATTGCATGTATATTTTCTATGGAGTAGTTAATTAATTATTTATCTGTTTCAGGAATTTGAGAATAGTATACGACTTTTGCAGCCAGAAGGACATTTTAAGACTATGGTTGCGGTTTTGAAGAAATTCCTTCACTTCATGAATCTTACTGCTACTGTAAGTATTTCGTATGTGTAAAGGTATTCAACTTAATTTTTTTTCTCACTCATTTAAGTTCGTCATTCCTTTTTTCATGCACTAATTATGTTAATTATATATTAGAAAAAAAAAACTTAAGTTGATAAAAAAAATTCACGTAAGTGAGATGTGTTTGGGAAATTTGTTCCTTGTACAATGTTTCATGTTTAGCAATATGTTCATTCCTTCTTTGTCTCTTACATGATTACATCACAAGTAACATATTTGTAATAGAATATTTATACTTGCTGAGCGGTATGAAATTTCATCATCATCTGTATATTTTCTGCAGTTATAATTAATAATAACGTTAAATACTTTCGCACAAATCTAAGGGCTTTTATATATTTACTTCTTTCTTGACCTATCATCTGTTTTTACCCAATCTCAATGGTAACATCTAAGTTTTGGAGACAGGCTGAACATTATAATGATGATGATGTTGCCTTAGATATTCTAAACGATGTATTTGAAAAAGCTAACAAATAACATTTTTTTTTTAAATTGTTCATATTTTTAGTTGCTAGTAACATAATTTTAATTATTAAAATTGTAGAAGTCGTATACTTTATCAAAATATTTCATTATCAGACCTCTTTGTTGAGAAGCCTAAAACCGACTGAGAGGGTAGTGAAATACATGGATAACTTGGATCGTTCCCCAGAGGAAGAAGCCGAAGAAAAATTGAAGAAGGAAAAAGAAGCAGAAGCAATGGCTTATGAAGCTTTTGGGTTTTAAAATAATTCTTTTTTTCTTTTATGGGTTCCTTTTAAACATGAATATAGTTTTTATCACACGTACTTTAGGCGGTGGTGTAGCAACAATTATAATTTTCTTTTGTTTTATTTTTTTTTTTAATCGTTATTTGTTAACGTTGTTAAAATCAAAAGTGTTACTGTTGTTATCCCTCACTTTTTATCTCTTAAATAACAATGAAGAAGAGCACACTGAGGTGTTATGTATTGTTTTGAGACTCCATTCCCCTCATCTTATCGTAAGAGAAATATGCGTTTGGTGTGTTTGTCTTCATTAAGAAATAAAGAAAAATTGAAGGACATTGGGTTGACCAGTGCTTTCCTTCCTCTTAATAATTTTCACCGCCTAATGTGATTTTTTAACGTACACACACAACACACGGGATTTTTTTTTTTTAAATACAGTTTAATTAATCCTTCAAGCATCTCAATATAAAAGTACAATGCTTAAGAGTTAGCTAAATATTTTTTTTATTTTAATAATTGAGAGATAATTATATATATATATATATATATATATATATATATATATATATATATATATATATATATATATATATATATATATATATATATATATATATATATATATATATATATATATATATATATATATATATATATATATATATATATAAGTTTATAGTTTTGGCAAGATATTAAGTTTATTGATTAATGAATTATTAATTAAAATTAAATTTTTTTAAATGAATTTTTCTTCGTTAACCAAAGATTATGTGAAACTTCGAATTTATAAAATTGTTTTTAAAAGCATTAGATTCAACTTTCCTAATTATTTGATATTTTGAAGTTTCATATATATATATATATATATATATATATATATATATATATATATATATATATATATATATATATATATATATATATATATATATATATATATATATATATATATATATATATATATATATATATATATATATATATATATATATATATATATATATATATATATATATATATATATATATATATATATATATATATATATATATATATATATATATATATAATATATTATTATATAAAAAAAAAAATAAAAAAAAAAAAAAAAAAAAAAAATATATATATATATATATATATATATATATATATATATATATATATATATATATATATATATATATATATATATATATATATATATATATATATATATATATATATATATATATATATATATATATATATATATATAGTATTTATAAAATATATATAAATATATTTTTGTCACGTAATATTTCACTTGAATTATTTTTCTTTTTCTTTCGTTTTAATGCCGCATATTTTTCATTTTATTAATTGTTTAATAAAATTTTGATGTAAAAAAGCAGGTCAAAAAGTCTTGTAAAATTTTTCAATTTTTCATTTTGTATGAAAGTACAAAAGTTATTTTTTTTTCTTTTAATTTTAGTTTCGCAAAGGTGTTAAGAACAAAACAGTATTTATTTCTAAACTTCAATTTTTATAATTGTAAATTTTGAAAGCATCTGTTATATTAAAATGAAGTACCTGTTTTTTAATAGTTTAATTTAATTCCCAGGTATTTTTTTGAAGAACAAAGTTTTTTGGTTGAAATTTTCGAGTCTTTGTGTAGATGATCTATTATTTTGTAAAATAATTAAACTATTATTAAAACAAGATAAAGATGAAGTATGCTAACCACCCTTCGATGGTTGGGACCTTTTTAAATCATGGAAATTTAAAGATGCCCAGAAACTATCACAATTTATTTTATTAAAACTGTTCACATCAATAGAGCAATTAAAAAGAAATTTGAGTTTTTGATTGATTCTTAAAAATTATAGAACGGTAATTTTTGTTTACCTGTAGGCATAGGATATGCCCATAAACTGTTACGTTTGTCTCAAATATAGGAAAAAGTTGTATATATGTTAAAAACTGAATATCGTGAGGATTCTATTAAATATTTGAGAAGGCTCGTTAAAGATTACTATATATATATATATATATATATATATATATATATATATATATATATATATATATATATATATATATATATATATATATATATATATATATATATACGAGTATATATATATAACCTAGAAATCTGGCTTAGGAAATTAAAGAGCAGTGTGATAAAATAAAGATTCATGGAAATCAAATTTTACATAACTCAGATCACTAGAAAACTAGTCAGGCTTTTCTGTCATCATACCTTCCACAGGGTCTCAATCCTATTCTGCCTTAGTTTATCTACTCATTAGAGTTATAGAATGGCAAGAGAGCCTAAGCCATTAGGTAGAAAATTCGGAAGACTCCAAATTTGAGACACGAGAACAAACGACATCGTTGCGTATATATATATATATATATATATAAAAATTAGACAATTCTGGCGTTATTCCTTGTCTTGCTTAATACTGCATTTTTTCTAAAAATGTGCTTTCTATTCTTAGTACTAAGGTTTAAAACTTAGACACTATGGTGATCAGTATTTTTATTTTGCCTTTGTAAACTGCTTCGTCTGTCAATTTCGAATTTTCCTTCTTATTGAAAAGGTGCAATCGTTCTCCATTTCCATGAAGAAAACCGTTCATTCTCGTCATACCAGTTTTAATCAAATTTTATTTCTCATTAAACAATGTTTTTCAGAGGTTAGCCGTTTTAAAGAAGTTTCAAAATTTCTTCACATCTTCTATACTGGTTCGTCGTTCGTTCTTTAGGGGAGTTGGGGCGAAATTGATACCTTACTTACATTGAACTTGGATACCAATAATAATAAAAGCTTTACTCCAACTTCAAAATATCGACAATGTGCACAAAAAAATATATATATATATATATATATATATATTATATATATATATATATATATATATATATATATATATATATATATATATATATATATATATATATTATATATAGTAACAATCAAATTTAGTTAACTTTTTTACTTCAAAATTAGAACTATAATGAAAATAAAAGGAAAAACCAAAAACAAAGTAAAATTTAATTTATTTATAATAAAAAAGATTATATAATATTTATTTAACATATAAAACTTTCTAAGGCAATGTGCAAACTACTCCCCTTAACATTGTTATTTCAATAAATAAGAAAATCTAATATTTTGTATTTTTGTACCATAAAGGATTTATATATTTTTATTGAAACAATACTAATATATTTAAAGGGGAATAAACGTAATATCCATATTCAGATAAAATGTGAAATTAACAGTTCATTCTTTTTTATGTTTGCCCAAGATTCCATTGCAGACAAAAAAAAAAAAAAAAAAAAATCAAACATGGAAGCCTAAACTTCCATTGGTGAATAATAAATGAAGATTTATTTTGACCAATATAAAAGTGAAGAAAATCTTTTACTATATAGTCAAACAAAATTACACCAGAAATATAGAATACATTTTTTTAGTTCTAAGTATTTAATAATTATTAACTCATTTGTCTTATACATACAACTTGAAGTGGTCCTGAAGTTTCAATAGACAACAACAAACACAATTTTATCGTAAAGTATTATTAATAAGTTATTTAATAATAATTATTGAAAACAAAACTATGAATTCTAAATACGAGGAATAATAAATATAATAATAATGGTCATGTCCTTTAACAAATCTTACCTGCAGGAAACCTTATCTGGTATATTTTACTGACACTAATATATAAAACCAAACAAATAATCTTTTATTAACAATACCAGTATACATATACGAGCATCATCATCATTATTAAAAAAAAATTAAAATAAATAAATAAATAATAACAAAAAAATGCTTAATCTAAAAATAGAATGTTGCAAGATTGTACAATCAATGTTAGAAAAAATTATTTATTTTTACCTTAAAAAGACTGGTGGGGTAACAGAGAATTTATATAATAACGACAATATTTACTTTCTAATTTGCAACAAATAATTAAATAAAATAAAAGGTATTTTAAATAACAATGATGATAATAATAATAAATAGTATCCTTGATTAATTTGCAGCAGCAGCTTGAGTACAGAGATGTACTGACTTCCTTTCTCTTTTGGATGGAGAACTAATTTTGATTCTTGGTACCGAAGGACTATGAACAATTTCTTGCAAGTGTTTTTTATACAATTCTTCCCTATGATGATGATAATAATAATAATAATAAAAAAAAATTTCACATAAAAAAGAAAAAATTTACAATGATGTACAAAATAAGAATACAAATGTATCATTAGCATAGTTTTTTTTTCCTTTAACTGAAAAGGGTTTCTGGAGAGACGAATTTGTTTTATGAGAAATATTTTTTTCCATACAATCTCTATTCACGTGTAAAGGTAAATATTTTATTATTAACGATATGTATATCAAAACTTTTTAGTTTATATATAGATACATAGCAACAAAAAGAATTAAGTATTTTTTAGTTTTAATTAACATAAATAAAATACCCAAGAGCGGGTGATTTTGGAGTTTATAAGGAGACTGTTCGACTCATTGATGCCCCTCTGAAATTTAGTTAAATAGCATTTTATTTTGTCTAGTGTAAATAATTTTGTACTATGGAGACTGGTAGTCTTCACAAGTTTGTTCTGTACTATTAGGTTTGTTAAAAGTTGATTTGGAGTTCTATTTATGACTTTGAAGATGTACAAGGAGAAGGATAAGAGGTTAAAAAAAGATAAAGTATGTGTGGTGTTCATCACCAAGACGGTCAGGGATATGGGTAGGGAGTTGCACCAATTGCTCAAGGTTGTTCTGGATAGAAAAGTCTTAGGCGAGTTCACAAGCTGAATTATGAGAATTAGAGAAAGCCATTGGCGGTGGTGAATACTGAAATCACCTAAAATAAAAGGAGAAGAAAGAATGTGCTCTATCTGGAGTTTAAATAGTCGAAGAATTTTTATAGTCAGTATAATTAGGAGATAAATGGACAGAACGAAATAAATTTAGTAGTAAAATGCAGGAGAGCTTAAGACAAAGTAGTGAATTCAGAAGACTTAAAATTAGACACAAGTTCTATTCTCTTTAATTAGCATTGGCTGAACAAAGAGGATAGTGACAGCAGGAGGTAACAAAATAAGGTTTGCTGTCAGAGCACCCAGGCTTCTGAGTTTCGGTTAAGAACAAGAGATGAGTCTTAGAAGAGAGGTGGTGTTCGACAAATGGAAAATTAGAAAAAAGACCGCGAAAGTTGCCGAAATTAATGAAAAAGACCGTGCATTGGATCAAGCTGGAAGTGAGTTCTTGGCAGCACCATCCCTATCATTGGAGGCCGCCAACTCCCAAGAGGTGATGGGGTGAGGTGTGGATGAGGGGCATTCTTCGGATACCGCCCTCCATGCATCTCCGAGGCAGCTTTATGTTTCAGCATTTTTGTTTTGTTTAAAAAGGTAATATAAGCGTAAGTAATTGTAAATTTCTGGGAACATGTTAAGAAATGGATGTGGAGGGGTAATAATAGCATTGACACTTCAATATGAGACGAGGGTACATTAGAGACCCTCTGACAAGGTGAAGTGCGAAAAGGAACGAACCAAAGGGTAACCGAATGAAACGGAATGACCTAGCCCATTCTATAAGTTTTTTTTTTAACCATTGATCTTCACTAAAACAGGACTTTCTTTAATTATTCCTTTCAACAGTCTTGTTATCAAACCCTCATAATAAAGTAGTAGTAGTAGTAGTAGTGGTGGTGGTGGTGGTATTAGTAGTAGTACTACTTACTACTACCAAGAATAATAAAAATAATGTAGGAGGGAAATCGCAATCAAATGTGTTCTATGACATTTGATTCTCGGCCCCTTCTTTAGTAATATATGTCAGCATTTGAAGATATGACTACATTCAGTCAGACCCCTTGAACTGACAAAAACAAAATGTTTAAGAACTTTTGGAATATTTTCAATGAGATTATGGTGATGTCTACGGATTTGATAATCATAAGGTATTGATATAAATGTTTAACCATTAAGTATTATATAGTCAATAATCTGCTAACACATGTTATAGGAAATGTAAAAAAGTTATAAAAAGCACCTTTTTGAATCTTAAAATAAAATAAACTTAAGCAAAAATTAAAATGTTTTGCTAAAACAATATGTTTGGCATTGAAGAAGCAAAGCTTAAATAAAAAATTTTCGATTTGGAAAACACTATTAGCATTTTTTAAAAAAATTATTGAAGGTAAAAATATTTTCTGCAAAGATAGAATTAATTTTCATACAACCTATTTAACTAAATCTTTACAACATTTTATCATGTTTGGTTCAAAGAAACTTTATAATTAATTTCTATATAAACTATGGAATGAAATTTTCTCCACATGTTTTTGCCACTGTATTAAAAATATTAAATTTATACTTTTTTCCAAACCAAATTCTAAACCAGACTTCAACATACACAATTCATGAAAGGTTTGATAATTTTTTTGGTTCGTTTATTATTAAGCTTAAGAGTTTGGTAGAGGTAAAATCAAGATTAAGATTAATAATAATAATAATAATAATGATTGTCTACAATATATTACACGCATTTAATCTTACCTTAAGACTGATTAAATTTTTAAACAATTCTTTTTCAGTGAAAATAAAATTTCAACCAGAACTAGATGGTACAGCATTTTACAATTATGCCTGTCTCCTGAAACATCTCCCACGGGAACTATTTTACAGAAAGATCAGATTCCCTATTGGACAAGTACTCATTCAATAAAGCTTTTATATTTCTATGCAGGTGTGAGTATATACTGACTGAATTTTCTTTTCTATTGTGAAAATTAAATAGTAAAATCATTAAAAATATCCCATTCAACATGTCAAAACTAAAAACATTAAATGCACTCTATCTATAATCCCTGATTTGAAAATAAATAAATAAATATATTATGTCCCATATCCAACTGTCCTTAATTTGCTACTCAGTCACGTTTTCTCAAAATAAGAATAATAAAAGTTTTTAGTTTCTGGCAAAAAAATATATAAACTTAAAGAAAAACTCACATTTCTGAAAGAGATCCATTGGCATCCATAACCAAAACGGGAAAAGAATTAAATTTACTTTCTAAGAGCCATTCTTCGTGTAATTCATGAAGATTCTTCAGATATTCCAGGGGAATGTTTTGTTCTTCACTCCTGTTCCTCGATTTTATTCGCTCATGTAAGATACAAGGATCAGTGCGAAGATATACTGAAAAAATAAACAGATAATGATACCAGCTTATAAGAATTAATTTATAATGCATGGAACCCTTTAGCCTCCACCTGAAGCATATAACTCTTAACCTTTCATCTGAAATTTGTAAAATAATTTCAAATAAATTTATTTTAAAATTAACATCGTCAATATACTGAGTACTCCTAGTTTTACTCCCTTAGAACAAAGAACATCACAAAATAACCTTTTCACAGAGAGTTTGTTCAAAAATACATTATACATTAAAAAAAATTTAAAAAAATAATAATAATAATAATAGTATTGAAACTCAATAGTTTACTCCAATTTAAATCTGAAAACTTTCACTGGATTGACAAATTTGGCACTGACAAAGGTGGTTTTATCACTAGAATTAAAAAATTAAGACTTGCAATTGCAACGAGGATACCAAGCTTGGTCAAGTTAAAATACATTCAGTTTAAAACAGAATTTGCTTATACTTAAGCTAGAAACCAACCAATTAAATCTACTTTGCAATCCAGTAAGCTCGAGATCATTTCAAACCACTGACAATACACACTATATTCAGCTCCTGTCATTTTCCCAGACCTGAACAAGTTTTCCACAAAACAGTACCTAAAACAGATAAAGCATATTTAATATTTAAAGCACAAAATACTTATGAATATAAAGTTATAAACATCCAAAAGGAGGTTTTTACCTAGCACTTAGCAGAGATCTTTCTAGAAGTTTTGTTGGTTTGGAGGATGGTTTTATATGCTGCTCTATCATAGTCAATTGAACATAAGTTTGGAAAAGATGAGACCATCGCTCAGGATTTTTGTACATCAAATCCTATATAACATTTTGGATATATATATATATATATATATATATATATATATATATATATATATATATATATATATATATATATATATATATATATATATATATATATATATATATATATATATATATATATATATATATATATATATATATACTTTCAATTTAAATTATGCCTTTACCATTAAATTGTAATTGTTTAAATTGGTCCATTTTTTAACTGGTTCGTGTAATACATCCACTTCTTGAAACTGTGAAAAGTAATTGAGAAGTGTAGTTTTTCCACAGCCAATGTTACCTTCCACACATACAGTAAAAGGTTTCTTTGCAATTTCATGCATTTTATTCAAAACTGATGATGATCTGAAATCTGAATTAAGTAAAGTATTAGGTTTTTACCTATATAGTTGAATTATGTATTTGGTCAACCTCTACAACTATTAATATTTTATAAAATAAAGTTTAATTTACAATATCCAAATCACTAAAATACCGCTATTTAAAGATGTAACGTCCACAAATATTTTAACAAAAATAATAATAATAATAATAAATAAATAAATAAATAAAACTTAAATTTATTCTCTAATACTGAATATTAAATATACAATACCTTTCTTAAAAACCTTCTGCCAATAAACTTCCTGTTGGAAGATAATGCTACATTTGAGAGCAGAGATTTTTGGGATATGTCTAAACATGGAAAGTATCTAAAACTTATAACAATAACATTAACTTAAAAGCTCAAATCTTTGGTGAAAAGTTTGCTGAAATATAATCTTTTATAAATAATCATTGCCAAAGAGTCAACAAGTTTACAAATCTGATACTTCTGTTTTACAGTCAGTGGTGGGATGGTGGCTCTAAAGAAGTGAATTTTCTATTCACTAACTAAAACTTGTTCATTTTTGTGTTTAGTAGATATATATGTATCAAATTAATTACAATAAAGTGGTCTGTCTTACAACTTTTATAAGATTTAATCTAAGATTTAAAATTAGTTCAAAATATATAATTATTCTAATATGCTTAAAAATCAAAATCTTCGACTTAATCATTGTTTTAGTTCATTCAGACTTGGAGTCTTAGAATTTTTTCCTGCTAAGAACTGATGCTATTTTTGAAAAGCTTACAGAAATAGTTCTGGCTTTTAAAATTTGTAGCTTTTTCTCTACCAACATTTTAATCACAATGTAAGCAAAATTACTAATGAAGCTGAATAAACAAATAAGTACATTGGAAAAGTAGGACAGAACATTTCTAATTAAAACTTATAATTATTCAATTCAATTCGAACAGTTTATTCAGAAAAAAGTACAAATAAAAGTTTGAACTATTACATACAATAGGTCTTATACTGTTAAATACAATTTAATAATATAATTATAATAATAATAATAATAATAATAAATAGAAAAAATTTTCAGTTTTAAAATTTTCTTTCAATTCATTATATAAATAATTTTCAGAAAGTATAAAAATTACTACTTATAAAGATATATAAATTATGAATACATACAGGTAGGGACCGAATGGGGTGGGGGCTCCTAAATTTGGCTAGGGCTCTGGCCAGGTTTGCCTAAAATTCATAAAGAGGTCAAAAGCACTGAAATTTTAGTTTAGTTAGATATAATTTTAATTGAGATTAATTTAATTATAAGGAAGGAGTAGAATAGTCAACATTCATTTAAATTAATGATTATATACATTTTCTCTGATATTTCAGAAAATTACAGATTTTGTATAAATTTAAAAAAAACTACAAAAAATTGATATTTTTTTTTTCTGATTCAGAACAGTGATTCAACAAATTTACTTAGATAAGACCCTAAGTTAAAGTTTGAAAAAATATGATATAAAATTATCAATATAACCAGTATTTATACATATCATTGCTATTTTATTGCTGTGTATCAAACTTGCATCATTTAGCTACATTATTTCAAAATTATTATTTTGTTTATACTTTCGGTAACTATGGCTAAAAGATCAGCTTCAACAGTATAGGAGTACTCTAAAATGTTTCAGGATGGGTTCGAAATAGCTAAATGTAACATCTGCAGCTAGGAAATTAAAAGAGGACCTCTAGGTGCCCCAAGTAAAAAATTTTCAACCAAATCTTTATGGGGGCATCTAAAATCAAAACACAAAAATGAACATTCACTAGTCAAAGAGGAGCGGTCAAAAGAAACAAAACGGAAAATATTGAAAAAACAAGAAAAATATCTTAATATTCTTATATTTTGTTTGATTTAATCCACCATTAATAAGTATAATTTGCCATTTTAACCCTGGCAGGCAAACTGGGGTTTGGCTACCAGTTTCCATCAATGGAAATCGTTCCACAAAAAAAATCATTAAGAAAAAAAAGGACTCAGGATACTACACTGAGGGACTACATGTTACATTTCTAGCGTCAGATATAGTTTGATCTAACAAGTTTATATTTTTCTATTTTGCTAATTGAAAGGATTTGGTAGAAAAAATTTTAATACATTCCTAGAATACTATATATAACATTATTTTATTATTTTTTTTTAGTCAAACATTATTTCATACATGCTACACAAATTTACATTTCCCTTAAATTTAAAAATTTAAGACTCTGATCTTTTATGTATGAAATCTAGATTTAACCCTAAAAACTGGAGTTGATATATCAACTAAAAAGAAAAGCAATTATCAAGTAAAACATGAATACACTGGACTGTACTATTTGGTATGATTAAGTCAGATTTGGTTTTTAATACTGAATGACTAATTTTTAACATTATGCACACAAAGTGAATTGATCTTTATACTATCCCATTTCATGCAGATCCATAGTTTTTATTGTTACCTTAATTTACAACAATTCTACAATGTTTAACTATGCTTTCAGACAATGAGTTACATAAGAGCACAGTAACTTCCTACTATAAACAGTTTCCCAATATTCAATTTTTCATAGAATCAGATTTTCCAATGTGTCGAATTTTAGACCTACCTTTGAAGAAAAAGGGTTTAAAACTATTAAGCCTTTGGAGTACTAAACAAATTTAATTCTTTAAATTAGTAGATAAACCACAATTAATCAAACTTTACAGTTCCAACCTTCAAAGGCGGGAAAACAAGTACAAACACATAGCTTGGTTCGAAATTCCCGCGCATTAATTAATTGCAATTGCACCATAGTATGATTGCATTGACTTTGGTATTACTTAGTAATTTAGATCAATGCTTTAAATTTAGTAGACAATTAGGAATCCAAATTATTGTAGCAAAAAAAAAAAATAAATAAATAAATTTAAAATGGTTTCGGAAAAAACAAAGACTTATTTTGATACTCATAAATATTTTTATATTGGTCTTTACTTATTTTCTTGATAAAAATTTTACAGAAAAAACTATATTTGTTCAAAACATTGCTTAATTAACTACGTGGTAACTTATATGTTTAAAATCGGCAACTCTCTAGGAGGAATTTCATTAGAAAATACTCAAAATATTGAGATAAATTTAAACTCAAATGCAAAAGTGGCTTATCCCCGTTTTCTCTACGAATCCCCCATAGACTTCTCCCTATCCATCCGACCTACTGTATATCCGTTATACGGTTATATTTTTGTTGGCATGTGCTACCATGTAATAAATTGGTGCCATGTCTACATATATTTTAGTCGGTGTTAGTAATCGTAATGATGTTTGATTTTTTTTTTCTCGCAACGTGTTTTTAGAGATAGATACCTAAAATGTTTCACGATCAAACTTCTCCTAGTGTTCCTGAAACTTTTTTTATACTTCAAATAGTGAAAAATTTTCCAGAATATAATAAAGGACAAAAATAAATGTCCGAACGTTCTTAAAAAAAAAAATGTGGAACATTGTCTAGAATACGTACACAGCGATACGTACGTCAAGATATTCTACATCTAGCAAACCAATAATAACAAAACCGGCAATTATAAAGATTCAGAATCAATCAATACTTTTAATTAATAATAATTCTCCCCAGTCTCTCTGTCCTTCATGAATTGTTGCGTCATTCATTTTATACATCGCTGAACTCTGTCGTCACGTACATCCACTAAGAAGGGCTCGTGCGATAAGCATTTCTATCCAGTCTCATACTTTCCCTGTCCAATTCTTTGAACCCAGACTTAACCGCTATGCTCAGTCTTACATGCACTGAACTGCCAAAGTCTGGAACAATCTCTCATTACCTATTTTCCCAAACTTCCTCTGCAGAAAAACTCTCATTAGGCTCTTTTTCTCTTCTGAGCCTGCACCTCGGCCTTTAATCGAAATTCTGACATTCCCCTCTTTATACCTACTATATATATATATATATATATATATATATATATATATATATATATATATATATATATATATATATAATATATATATATATATATATATATATATATATATATATATATATATATATATATATATATATATATATATATATATATATATATATATATATATATATATATATATATATATATATATATATATATATATATATATATATATATATATATATATATATATATATATATATATATATATATATATATATATATATATATATATATATATATATATATATATATATATATATATATATATATATATATATATATATATATATATATATATATATATATATATATATATATATATATATATATATATATATATATATATATATATATATATATGCAGCTATAAATATAAAATAGCCTAAAGGTCTTTTCTGCAATGCGATGTTGCAATCTCAGGAACCTTCCTGACCTTTTTTTTATCGGTTTATTGTCCCCCACGGACCAGGTCCCCCAATTCGAGTCGATTTCAGCCGAACTGAACCTCAAAAAAAAAAGAGTCAGGAAAGAGAGGGAGTTGAACGTAGCAATTCTGCAAGCTCAGATAACTTCCTGATTCCGATTTTGGGGGTTCATGGGCCCCCAGAGGCCCCTTGCCCCGACTTGAGTTCCATTTCGATGTATTGAACTCACCAAAACGGTGTCAAGAAAGAGCGTGAGGTTGATTTGAGCGGAGTAATTTGCAATTGCAAATCAAAATCCCGTTAGTCTCTTTTTTCTGAGCGGCACCCGGTATATATATATATATATATATATATATATATATATATATATATATATATATATATATATATATATATATATATATATATATATATATATATATATATATATATATATATATATATATATATATATATATATATTTATATTTTACCTCTGGAGGGCAAAGGCCAGAAGCCTACCAAATTTCCACCATAGAAAGGAGCAAATCGGGATCCTGGTCAGATTAAAGGCCGACATGTCTCGAGACACGGAGTTTGAATGTGTGTAAGTCAGGAAATTGCGAAAATACATGAAGGAAGTTTGTTCCATATTTTACCAGTAGAGTACATGTAAGATTGAGCATTGCGATTAAGTCTGAGGTCAAAGAGTTGAACAGAGAAAGGATGAGACTGTGCAGAAAGACATGTCGCACGAGTCCTTCTCAATGGAGGAGGTATGCGACGAGAGAGTTCGGAAGAGCAGTACCCGTTGTAATAGCGATAGTATAAAGAAAGTGACGCAACAATTCGACGGGTAGAAAGAGATTGGAGAGAGTTAGTGATAGTAAAAGAGTTGATAAGACGAAAAGCCCTAGACTCTACCTTTTCCAGGAGAGCTGTATGAGTGGAACCACCTTAGATGTGTAAATCGTACTGAATACAGGGGCGAACAACACCCCAATAAAGAGCAAGCAACTTTGGTGGTGTTCTGAAGGAGCCTCAGAACAGCTAACTTCTTAGAAGCTCGTTTAGAAAGAGAAGTAATGTGATCTTTCCTAGAAAAATTACGAAAAAAAGAAACACCAAGAATTTTAAGGAGGGATGAAGGTTTGAGTTGTGCGTTTTCGTAGAAGATATAATTGTGTGGAAGACTGTGTCGAGTAGAGAGATGGTTGAATTGAGTTTTTGAGACATTGAAAACGACCATCTTTTCGAATCCCCAATTTGAAATATATATATATATATATATATATATATATATATATATATATATATATATATATATATATATATATATATATATATATATATATATATATATATATATATATATATATATATATATTAAAAGGTGTTATGAATTTAGATTACAAAAAATTTATTTTAATTATAAATTGAAAATCAAGTGTGCTTACATTTGGGTTATAACCATTTGTGTTTTTATAATTAATTTATAGAAGGTCTATTAATTGGTTCTGGATCAAGAGTTGCACATAAAAAACTTTTGTAATTTGAAGATAAATCCCCACCTCCGAATCTGTGATAACCTTTAAGCCAATCGTTCTGCATTTGTTTTTCTCTCATGGAAGAAAGGTTGCTAGAGTCAAATGGGGAGTGGCCAAGTAAAATCTGGAAAGCCAACACACCCAGAGCCCAGATGTCAATTTTGCTAGAATCATATGCCTCCCTTGCTATCATCTCAGGAGGTATAGCGAAAGGAGTCCCAACGAGAGACGAGGTCACGTCTTTGGTTGTTGATATTCCAAAATCAGTCAAACAGACTTCTAGATGCTTAGTTTCTAGTTCGTCTCTAACTAAAACATTCTATATTTTCATGTCTCTGTGAAAGATTCCTTATTCATGGAGATACACAAGACCATCAGTTAATTACTGGACGACACACTTAGCTTACTGTTCGTTCATTCTCTAGTACGCTAACCAACTTGCTAAATCTCCAAGTGGGCAGTACTCCATTAGAATATAGGCATGATTTACTCCTTTACCGGAGTCATAAACTTTTACTAGACTTTAATGTTTAACTTAAAC
>SEYY01024643.1:45000-47500 GCA_009176605.1 Armadillidium nasatum | reverse complement strand
TATATATATATATATATATATATATATATATATATATATATATATATATATATATATATATATATATATATATATATATATATATATATATATATATATATATATATATATATATATATATATATATATATATATATATATATATATATATATATATATATATATATATATATATATATATATATATATATATATACTATATATATATATATATATATATATATATATATATATATATATATATATATATATATATATATATATATATATATATATATATATATATATATATATATATATATATATATATATATATATATATATATGAAAATTAAAAAATATAAAGTATTGAATGCGGTTCTTCACTGTCAACGAATTTGACCTTCTTGTACTTGAAAGCTGAGCAGAGACTGAGAAAAACTGAGAAAAAGTTCTCTACTTTGATTGGAATTGTCATACCATAAATTGCATTTCTTTTATTATATTAAATTCAGTGTCTGAATAATTTAAAGTAGCAGGTATACATAATACACTAGAATCCTTTGGTGCTGCATTTACTTCATCAAGAAGTGATATTTTCACATGTTCTTGAATCTATATAAAATATATTCGCACTATTTTCAACTCAATTTTTAACACAGGCATTTAATGGACTATTCAATCTTCATTTAAAGATTATCTGGGAAAATAGCAACATTGGTGTGTGAGAGAAGAATTTTACGTATTATTATGCTGTAAATACAGCTCTGTAATATGACAGTTTGTTTCATTTGAGATGGAAATTCATTATAATTAAAAGCCAAACTCTTTGAATTTATTATCTGAAATTATCTTTACAATTACAGTTACTGTACTGCATTTAAGAATGTGAAGAAAATTAATTCTACCTGAAAATTATTGGAACTGTTTAATATGAAATTTAAGAACAAAATATATTTGAGATAAAGTCTGGACTTCATGGAGAGTTTTTCAATTTACCTACGCAAGGCAAGTCAATAAACGTTTGTAAAAAACCCTAATTAATAATAATAATAAAAAGAAATCTTATTATATACACATCATATTTTGACAATCTTCCTTCCACAGTAAATGCTTAGGCCAAGATATTTTCTTGAGCTTCTAAGAAATCTATTTCGTCAGAATGAAGACCTTTTAATTGTCAATTAAATTCTCATGTATTGTTGTACGATGAGGACTGTGCCTTAATATCTGAAAGTCAAAAATTAGTCTGTTTTTCACAATGCGATCGATAGTTTTATGAATATAAAATAGAATTCTGTTATTATTATTATTATTATTATTATTATTATTATTATTATTATTATTATTATTATTATTATTATTATTATTATTATTATTATTATTATTATTATTATTATTATTATTATTATTATTATTATTATTATTATTATTATTATTATTATTATTATTATTATTTATTATTATTATTATTATTATTATTATTATTATTATTATTATTATTATTATTATTATTATTATTAATATTATTATATCTCACATATTTTGGGAGTGCCATGGCTTTCTAAATATTATCTTTAATACATTTAACTTTTATATTCCAAGTACATATTTGATAAAATATATAATAAAAAAAAAAATCGAAGCTGTATAAGATGTATCTGAAGGAGGTCATTAAGAGTACGTCTTGTGAAGATAACTCTCTGGTCTTGTTAACTGAAAAATTTAAACCACAGGTTTAATATGAATGTGAATATGAATATGAATATTAATATGATTATGAAGTTTAGTAAATTATTTCAACAAGTTTTGTGATGATCTGAATCAGAATACTAAAGTTAACAATAGGTTTAAAATGAATATGAATTTGAATATGAATATTGAATATGAATATGAATATGAATATGAATATTAATATGAATATGAAGTTTAGCAAATTGTTTCAACAACTTTTGTGATGATTTGAATCAGAATACTAAAGTTAGCAATCACAAATGGATAGAATTTAAGAATATTTTATCATCAGAGTCCGTTCTATAAAATATTGTAAATAATTTCAAAAAAACAAATTGAGAATTTTACGTTAAGGAACACCACGATCCATTCCAACAATTTCAGATGTAGTTTGATTAAATTGAATATGTTTTTTTTTTTTATTTTATTTTTATTTATTTATTTATTTATTTTTTTTGGTAGCTGAAGAAATTATTAGAAAAAGTTAATTTTTTTATTACTTTTTTTATTTATTTATTTATTTTTTGCTTAAACAGTATTGATACCAAAATAATTCAGATTTCCCAGATTTAAAAAATTAAAATAACAATTAAAAAAAAAAAAAAAAAAAAAAAACCGTTAATAATGATAATAATAATAACAATAATAATAATGATATTTTATTATTATTATTATTATTATTATTATTAATATTATTATTACAGTTATTATATTATCATTGTTATTTTTATTAATATTCATAATGCTTTTATTAATGGCCTAATTATTCACAAATTATTATTATTAT
>SEYY01024643.1:37500-40000 GCA_009176605.1 Armadillidium nasatum | reverse complement strand
GCAATACTTCTTCAGGCTTTTCTATTTCCTCTCTCTTTTTCTTTCCTCATTCATTTTTTTCCTTTTCTATCTCACTTTTAATATTGTTTCTCATTATATAATTTATTTACTATATATTATTATTATTATTATTATTATTATTATTATTATTATTATTATTATTATTATTATTATTATTATTATTATTATTATTATTATTATTATTATTATTATTATTATTATTATTATTATTATTATTATTATTATTATTATTATTATTTATTATTATTATTATTAATTATTATTATTATTATTGTTTATGTTATTATTATTACAATTATTATTAATATCATTATTATTTTTATTATTATTATTATTATTATTATTATTATTATTATTATAATTATTATTAAGAAGACTATGTTATCTTCTTCTTGTCATTATTGTTATTATTATTAGTAGTAGCAGTAGATGTAGTAGTAGTTTATAGAAGTAATAGTTAGAGCTAGTAACATCGCTAGTAAAGTAGAAGTAACAGTAATATTATTTTGTAACAGTTTTGTAAAGTTAAGAAAAAAATTTTAGTTTCTGTTCTTCAATACTTTAATCTCAGCTTCATAATTCTTTTTCCGAATTAACAACTTATGAGTTATTCTTTCATATAAATTGTGTCATATATATATATATATATATATATATATATATATATATATATATATATATATATATATATATATATATATATATATATATATATATATATATATATATATATATATATATATATATATATATATATATATATATATATGATAGAGAGAGAGAGAAAGGGAAGTAAATACAACATACATTCATACATACATACTTTGATGAACAGGTAAGTAGATAGATAGATAGATAGATAGATAGATAGAAAGATAGATAATTAGATTAAAAAAATAACCGAAAAAGTTCAAATTAACGGAGTCGATTTGAAAGTTTCTTCGAAGATTTAAGATAAAAAGTTATTGTTATTAAAAAAAAAAAAAAAAAAAAAAGTTATATTTACCAATGTCATCTTTAGACAATATGGAAAAGACCTTTATTATTATTTTTCTAAATCATTCTGGAAAGTCTTTTTTTTTTTTAATCACTGACTCTTCCACCTATATTTAACTTGAAGTAATTTTTAATTAATACAGGTGTATATTCTTTTAATTAACCCAGTTATTAATTTTTTTTTATTCTCATTTTCTTCCGTTCGTTAATTAATATTTTTTTTCCTTTCTTTTTCGCTATTAATAAATGTTCTAATTTTATTTTCACATTTTAAAAATTTTTTTTCATTCATTATATATATATATATATATATATATATATATATATATATATATATATATATATATATATATATATATATATATATATATATATATATATATATATATATATATATATATATATATATATATATATATATATATTATAACTTCAAAATACACTCCTTTTTAAGCATACTTAGCCGAGTTTATACACCAACTTCTTATTTGAAGATCATCGCCATTCTTGCCTTAATCACAATTGAAAATATTTTTTTTTTTACACTTTTTTTTTTTTTTAAATTGGTTATTTAACTACACGACATATTCCAGTACCAGACGCATACGGAAGAGAAGAACCATTTTACTCTTATCAAGTTAACTAGAAAAACAAACTTCAGTATATTTAAGTTGAGTTCTAAGGAACATCTTATATATTAAAAAATCTAAAAACTAAAAACCAGACATGAATTATATCTACATTTGCCAAATTAGGCCTAGACTTTCCTCATACAACAGCTTGTTAATGAAAATTCTCAGCACCAAACATTTGTTTCCCCAGAAACAGATCATTATGTTTAAAAATTTAAAAATTAGGTCTCTTCATTATCATTTCACATTTCATTTTAGCGATTTCTACTTCTTAATTTCCAAAGTAGACAAACCTGAATATTGTTTTTCAGAAGAAAACTTCCAATTTTGCTTCAGGAGATTTACACTTATACAAACACTGTGTGGAAATACGAGTCTAACGAGCTCTTGTCAAAGAAACGGGAAACGGTTAGAGAGTTCAGGAGAGCAGTGTCCATTGCAGCACCGATAGAATAATTAGAATCAGGCAATAGTTTAACGGCAAGAAAGAGATTGGAGAGACTTAATGAGAGCAGATGAGATGAAAAGTTAAAAAGTTCTAGACCCCACTTTATTAAGGTCCTCAGCACGTATAGAACCACCTCAGACATGGCATGCATACTCCATACAAACCTGAAAAACGTTCATATTCAGGGCAAGCAATTTCAACGGCTCCCATATAGAGCATCCTGAATGGAAGTCAGAGAGAATGTTACAGAAATATATATATATATATAAATATATATATATATATATATATATATATATATATATATATATATATATATATATATATATATATATATATATATATATATATATATATATATATATATATATATATATATATATATATATATATATATATATAT
>SEYY01024643.1:22500-25000 GCA_009176605.1 Armadillidium nasatum | reverse complement strand
TAAAAAAAAAGTATTAAAAAACAAATAAAATATTTATTAAATAAACATAGCAAATGATGTTTTTTTTTTTTTTATAAGAATATTTTAAGAGGTGAATTTGGCGTAAATTTTGGGCTTAATTTGATAGGCATGAAGAGGTCTTGAATATCTCAAGGACTTTCAAACGAATATACAACATCAAAATGAAGCAGTAAATGATTTATTATATAAATATATATATATATATATAATATATATATATATATATATATATATATATATATATATAATATATATATATATATATATATATATATATATATATATATATATATATATATATATATATATATATATATTTCTGTATAATTATTGTATTTCGAGTTAGGTAGACATTATTATTGTTGTTAAAAGATAAATTGAACAATGAAATACATTAGTTTAATAAGTAGCAGGAGTCGTGTTATGTTTCTCGTATTGTAATGATAACTTTCAGAGAGGAAGTTATTCAGAACTCTTGTAACTTATTCAAGAATCAAAATCGGTGCCTCGGGCTCAAATATTTTCGGCAGGAGAAGTTACTCCATGTCAAGGTTCAGTAACCGCAGACATGCAAGTGTTTTTTTTTATTTTTATTATTCAATGGATAACATTCGTAAAAATTGTTTTTTAAAAATGTTATCAAATAATGAGGAATATTTTGGTTTAAGTTTTCTATTTTATTTCTTTATTCGAAAAGCTTCACACTTGAACACATTTGTCCTATATTATAATACTGGGGGGGAGGGGTTCTCTTTAGGAGGTTTCTTTCTATAGGAACCTTGATCGAGATCTTCCACACAAAAGTCAGAAACGTTGCTCTACACTTTAATCATATCATAAAATTTAACATTATTGTTCTAATATAAATAATAAATGCTGCAATCACATGTTTGTACTTTTGAAGGAAGAAATCAACAAGACTATAATACTGCCATGGCAGAAATTTTAGAGTAATTGACTCACGTATTTGAAGGCGATGGTAATATACCATTTGCGGGTTCTAGGTATTTACTACCTAGAAGAATTCATCTCCTAGAATAGGGCAATGCCCGTGAGATGTGAACTTTTCATATAAAAAAAAAAAATGTAACATATCTGTATAAATCTTCTCTCTCTCTCTCTCTCTCTCTCTCTCTCTCTCTCTCTCTCTCTCTCTCTCTCTCTCTCTCTCTCTCTCTCTCTCTCTCTCTCTCTCTCTCTCTCTCTCTCTCTCTCTCTCTCTCTCCGTTTCGATCTAATGCGAACATATTGAGATCCTTTGTTTGTTAAGCGAAGTGTATTATATTTTTGACAGGATAATTTCTTAGAAATCTAAAGCTTAAAATTTTTGTAGCTGTTTTTTTTTTATATAGTACATTAAACAAAGAAAAATTTCTTTAATGTCTCAAGTAATAATAATAATAATAATAATAATAATAATAATAATAATAATAATAATAATAATAATAATAAATAATGTATTACTAATGAACTTTAATTTAAGCAGGTATGCCATTATTTGAAATTATGAATGCCTCCTTACATTTTTTCTGGAACTTCATTTCATTTTAATATAAATAAGACATTTAGAGATATCTAAGATCTCATATATATATATATAATATATATATATATATATATATATATATATATATATAATATATATATATATATATATATATTATGGGCGTGTGTGTGTATTTGTGTATATACATGTGGTAAATGAAAGATAAAAATTTGATCAAATCTTAAAATTAATAAAAAATAATAAAAAACAATATTTAAAAAAAAAAAAATAAAATCATAATTATTTTTAAAATTAGTTTAATAAAATAATAATAATATAATATATAATAATAATAATAATAATAATAATATAATTAATAAATAATAATAATAATAATAATAATAATAATAATAATAATAATAAAACACTGCTATTAGTGGTACTGCTACAATTACAGTTATAACAACTACTATTAGTAATAGTAATAATAATATTATAAAATAAAATAAGAATCATGACAATAATAATAATAATAATAATAATAATAATATTAGAAAATCGATTAATCTTCTTAAAAATAATTTGCATGGAATTGTTAAATTAGAATTCATTAATATTCAAAATGTTTTTTAAAAGTCTTGTTTTTAAAGAGCGATTTGTCGTCTTAACTCAAGCGAACCATTTTTACACCAAATGTTCGTTCTTTAATAAGGGGTGAAATTGGTCTTAACTGTATTTGATTGTCCAGGTATATATATATATATATATATATATATATATATATATATATATATATATATATATATATATATATATATATATATATATATATATATATATATATATATATATATATATATATATATATATATATATATATATATATATATATATATAAGCCTAATAGTTGGAAAAAAAAATTAAAAATTATATTATCAGAATCAAGAGATAAGAGATTGAAGATTGAAGACTGAAATGGCAATAAGATGAAAC
>SEYY01024643.1:0-7500 GCA_009176605.1 Armadillidium nasatum | reverse complement strand
GAGGGAGGATTCGAACTAGCGTTCGCTACTCCGCTGTTGGTAAAGCGAGCGCTTAGACCATCCCGCCAGCGAAGCATTTGGAAACAAGAATCTTTTTACATGAATAATAATTTATTTAAATCTTTTTAATTGTTTTTGAACGATAAAAACTTAGTGTATTTTATTATTTTTCTCATTGTCATGGTTACAGTATATATATATATATATATATATATATATATATATATATATATATATATATATATATATATATATATATATATATATATATATATATATATATATATATAAATTATATATTTTTTTAATATTTTTATTATTAAATTATAATAGTAGTCGTTTTCACAAAAAAACTCATAAGCATGTTTTCTTTTTTTTTTCATTCGAGAGAAAATGATTTTAAGCCCCGACTATTTTGATATGAAAAAAAATTGCTTTAAAGTCTTTTTAACATACATAAAAAAAGCTTTTATTTTTACATAAATATATATTTCCTTATTTTTTTCTATATATATATATATATATATATATATATATATATATATATATATATATATATATATATATATATATATATATATATATATATATATATATATATATATTCTCTTTTTTTTAAAAAACTTAGAACAAAAAATTCAATTTTTATATAAGTAAGTTTTTATTTTTGAATGGAAAAAAATTACTCAAGAGATGGTCTCGAACTGGGGTCATCTCAGCCGCTAGCGGAAGCTCTACCAATACTCCATAGAGTCAATACGAGTAGAGAACGGCTTTATAGCTTTTAACATTAAAGGTCATGTGAGAAGGAATATGAATAAATATATTAAAATGTTATAGAATCCCCTTATGATGAAAGCTGAATAGTAGAGAAAAAATTGATTAGAAGATAATATAAGCAAGGAAGAAATTTATTTATTTATTCACAGGTATGAGAATCTGCGTATCTTCTGAAGATAATGTAAAGAGGAAAAATCTTTAGGTATGTAAAATTTACATGTAGAATTGCAAAAAAGGGGAGTAATGGCGGAATGATAAGTGATTGATAAGATTATTAATTATATTTGTAATGCAAAAGGGGGATAATCAGAATTGGAAAGTCTCTTTTCTTCTATCAATTTACGAAAATTAATTAGAAAGAAGTGCCCGAATTTAAGAGAAAGGAACTTATGGAATATAGAATATAACTTTCAGGTCAGAATCATTTTATTTTAATCGTAACTGTTTATAATTTGATTGTTACACATATGGTCAATGAATAAAATACTGAGAATAACACGGATTCAAAGGTTACAGGAAATTTGGATGCAATCAATTCTTAAACAATTAAGGTGAATGAATGGTACACGAGCTTCTTCATTCCTCAAAACAAACACTGAAAATGAGCTACGTTACTTTTGCATATACTCATATGACACTTCTCCAAAATGAATATGAAATTATGTTGGATTTATTTGTGTTATTTTCTTCTACATTTGGCGTTGTATAAACCAAAATTTTCATGTGGCGTGAGAAATATAAATAAAGGTTTCTTCTAATCATTTCAAACCTGCTCTCTCTTTTGCTTCTAGAATTGCCTTTCGTATTCATCTTTACGATTCCATTCTTGCTGATCTGGATAGAAATTTCCCAGAAGTGTCGGCTCAACCTTGAGAAATTCAACTCTTTAAAAACTCAATTTCTTGAAATCTCCCTCTCAAAGACACCTCATAGCTTTTCTATTTCTTTTGAGAGTTTTTTCCCATTTCTCCAGTTGACAGATATATATATATATATATATATATATATATATATATATATATATATATATATATATATATATATATATATATATATATATATATATATATATATATATATATATATATATATATATATATATATATATATATATATATATATATATATATATATATATATATATATATATATATATATATATATATATATATATATATATATATATATATATATATATATATATATATATATATATATATATATATATATATATATATATATATATAAATTCATTTGATGAGAATAAACCGTAAATGTCTCAGCTATATCCTCGTTTAATTTATGCATCAGATCATCCAAGACAATTATTTTATGTCCTGGTGTACTCTGTAACGACTTTATATCGTAAATACCCTCATGAATAGTCAATTACATTTTTAAACTCGTTAAACTTTTCTTGGTGAACGTTATAACACCAGATAATTTTTTGAAGGTTCTGCTTCAAACATTTCAGCATGTTTTAATATATTTAATAATAAAAATGTTTTTCCACATCCTGTAGGCCCTGCTATTAAACAAGTTGCAGGACTACGAAACATAAATTTATCAACATCCATTCTTTCCAGCTACATATACAAGAATATTTATAACAAAAATATTTATATATGTCTGAGGGTCGGTAAAGAAAAAACAAAAGAGTATTTACATTTTATTTATTAACATTGTTTTCAAATAACAACGATATATATATATATATATATATATATATATATATATATATATATATATATATATATATATATATATATATATATATATATATATATATATATATATATATATATATATATGATTAAATCACAACATGATGATATTATAAAAATCTTTTTTCCTATTATATCTAGGAAGTAACTACCTGTTCTTCTTCTTTTTCGTTTACATATATGAAGGATGGTGTAGAAAAAAATCTATGGATTTCACGGAACATTACATCCAAATATTTTTCGAGAAAGATAGTAATGCGTCTCTTCAGTTTTTTCTTCTTTATTTTTAATCTACAGAAAAATCATTCCCTCTATATATATATATATATATATATATATATATATATATATATATATATATATATATATATATATATATATATATATATATATATATATATATATATATATATATATACCTTTTCATCCTTTCTTCTTGAAAAAGTTTCTCTATTCCTCTCTCTAGTGCCGTATATTTGTTTCTAGTAACACGAATCTCCTTCTCTATAAATATAAAACATAAAAAATAGATTTCTTTTTTCTCAAATACGAAAAAATTAAATCTTCACCTCCAAAAATTCTATCACTTACTTAGATTTATATATTTGCCCACGAGACGATTACGATGTCTGTAAATTTTCTTCAATAAAAGTGAACTTCTCCTTCTTATTACAGACATTGTTGGGAGAAAAATGGTCAATTCAAGTGAATAACTTTTGGAGGACTGCAGCTTTTATATAGTTCTGTTTTGTTTTTTACCCAAATTTCGACTACTTTATACTATGGGGGCTCCATCTTCTTTTGTGGGAAAGAAAATTAAATTTACCTTAACCACAGAAATTTATGACTGTTACGCACTCTTTCTTCTATATATATATATATATATATATATATATATATATATATATATATATATATATATATATATATATATATATATATATATATATATATATATATATATATATATATATATATATATATATATATATATATATATATATATATATATATATATATATATATATATATATATATATTGAATACCGATCATCCCCATCCAAAATATTCATTTTAAGAACAAATTTTTTAGATTAGTATCATTTTATCCGTTATATTAAGGCATGACAGACACCTGCAGTCTATTTTTCAAGGACAGAGTCATAAAAGTAATCATTATGGATCGTATTTTTCAATATATAAATGAAGATTTAGAGCAAGTTGTGGTAAAGGAAAAATAAACTCTGAGTCCCTTTTTTTTTCAAGGAAACAGTTATAATCAGTTTGATCTCATATGGACAGGTGCTTAGTAAAAATATTTCAGTAAATGCTGGTGTGGGAATCAAGTGGGGAAGGGTATGAGGGAGGGAAGAAAAAATCCATATAAAGCAAAGATTTTCTAAGACATGGAATTATATTCTATAGCTCTCTTTTACTCTCAAGATGGAATCTCATCGTGTATTCAAACGCGTAAGTGTCTCTGAACTTCTCAACTGGGAAATAGACTTTGAAAATATTAAGTTTACTTTTCAAAGAAAAATCGACGGCGAAGGATTATTTTTCATGCAGTTCAGCAACACCTAGCAAGAATAGGAAGTTATATATCACTGTAAGTCAGTTACGCCAAATTTTCGATTCACTAGATATATGGGTATACGAAGACTTCACTCTATTATCTGAACCGGCTTATCCCTGTGATGAAAAGTGTATATTTTTAAATCCTATTCTGGATGAAGAACGTATTCTTCTAAGCTATATAACAAAATTGTCAACAAGTATTGTAGATGTGCGACTGAGAGTGTTTCACGAAGAAACAGACGCATTCGTGTTTTCTAATTATGGCTTTACAATCCGAGGCGAGGAGCAAATATTTAGATTTCTAACACTACGTGAAGAATTTGAATCTAAAATATTGAGAGTGGGAAAAATTCGAAAATTATCTACAAAAAGCTTTTGCCGTTCTCTACGCAATGTATAAAGATAAGATAAATACAGATCCTAACTTTACAAGCCTAGAAATATTGGAGGAGGCCAACAGGAATGAATTTGGTAAACGTTGGAGTAATCAAGTTCTTAAAGTTCAAATAAAGAATCCTGAAGCTTTACACATACCCGGCAATAGCATCTTCAACTATATTAATTCACGATGCCGTAAAGAATTGAAAGAACATATTGATTTGTTTGACAAGGTTGAATCATTTTTAAAATGACCTTAAGTGTAATTATCTATATATATATATATATATATATATATATATATATATATATATATATATATATATATATATATATATATATATATATATATATATATATATATATATATATATATATATATATATATATATATATATATATATATATATATATATATATATATATATATATATATATATATATATATATATATATATATATATATATATATATATATATATATATATATATATATATATATATATATATAAATAATTTTGTTGTCTGATTCCATTATTATTAATATGAAATATACAAATTATTTTTTTAAATCTTGTATATATATATATATATATATATATATATATATATATATATATATATATATATATATATATATATATATATATATATATATATATATATATATATATATATATATATATATATATATATATATATATATATAATATTTTGTTTATTTATTATTAATGTGAAAATATGAATAAAATAAGAAAAACAAAATGATCTATTTTATTTCCGCTTTTTGGTTTTTCATAAACATGACGTCAGATTCATATCCATCTCTTATTGGCTAACTTGAGCTATTTAGTTTCAAACTCCACATGGAGTGAATTAAGCATATATATATATATATATATATATATATATATATATATATATATATATATATATATATATATATATATATATATATATATATATATATATATATATATATTTAGAATATATTAAATAATAATACAAGAAATATGAATGAATATATATATATATATATATATATATATATATATATATATATATATATATATATATATATATATATATATATATATATATATATATATATATATATATATATATATATTACTTATATCTACTCCGATGGGAAAAGGCCAGAATCCTACTGAATTCCACCGGAGTTGGGAAAGATCAATCATGGTTGATGGAGAGTAACGTGTCCAGATTCACGACGTTTGAAAGTATACAAGTCAAACTTACATATACTCTACTTTACCAGTAGAGTATATGTAAGTTTGAGCATAGCAGTTAAATCGGAGATAGGAGAGTTGGACAGAGAAAGGATGAGACTGTTTCTTAGAAGTAAAAAAAATACATAAAATTTGCTTTCATATGTCAAGTATATTAGTGAATGTAATGTTAAAATACCGTGTTTGCAGGTAAAATATGAATGTGTTTGGTTGAATGTGTTCATCACTGCTTCGTTATACATGCTTTACCATGTGTATAAGCGAAGAAGTAGAAAAAAATTCAAAGTTCTATGAGTTTGAGTTGGTTTCTATGAAAGCGTACAGTATGCTGCTGTAGTTATAGGGGTTTGTACGCTCATGTATGTGTTTATATTAGAAAATAAAAACAGAATAAAAGATGCAATAAAATTCTGTCTAGCAAGAGCAAGGAATTGTTTAACAAGAAATACTTACTTAAAAGTAAACTATTTTTCTTATTTAAGGTATTTTACTTTTTTCTGAAAATGATGTTTAAGCTTATAAGCCACTGAGTATGGTTTAAGACAACTTATGAATAAAACAAAGAAGTTCTTTCGTATAAGATACCTAATGAACTTCAATGCGACAAGAAACAAAAAGTCACTCTTATAAATGATGAAAAGTTTAGAGTGTTATGGAGAATTAAGATAAGAAAAGCATGTAATTTCCGATAAAAATGTATGCTGGAGAGTGTAAAATAAATGTTTGGTTATGTTAAAGTAAGACTATAATATATATATATATATATATATATATATATATATATATATATATATATATATATATATATATATATATATATATATATATATATATATATATATAATTAACATCTGCTTGCGGGATCATGTTTAAATAGGTTACTCTTTAGGAAATCAGAGAGAGAGAGAGAGAGAGAGAGAGAGAGAGAGAGAGAGAGAGAGAGAGAGAGAGAGAGAGAGAGAGAGAGAGAGAGAGAGAGAGAGAGAGAGAGAGAGAGAGAGAGAGAGAGAGAGAG
Source organism: Armadillidium nasatum (assembly GCA_009176605.1). Classification (NCBI taxonomy): domain Eukaryota; kingdom Metazoa; phylum Arthropoda; class Malacostraca; order Isopoda; family Armadillidiidae; genus Armadillidium; species Armadillidium nasatum. The sequence goes on along the minus strand of SEYY01024643.1, from coordinate 772 downwards.
AGAGAGAGAGAGAGAGAGAGAGAGAGAGAGAGAGAGAGAGAGAGAGAGAGAGAGAGAGAGAGAGAGAGAGAGAGAGAGAGAGAGAGAGAGAGATGTGATTAGGTTGAATTGTATATTGAGTTTTAAAGAACTAAGTCAGTAAAAAAAAATATGGATAATAATAAAACTTGAAATAGACAAAATACTTACAGTAAAAAATTTAAATGCATATAAATAAATGAAAACAATGAAAGAATAAAGATTACCGACTGCTTGATGATTAACAATAAGACACTTAGTAGAAAAAACAATGAGTGGAAGCACTAACTTCTTAAAACCATTTTATTCGTGTACGAAATCAATGCTTTGAAAAATAGTTGAAGATAGGGGAAAGTAGAAGATCAAATTTTAAAAAAGGAAACTCGTAAAGTTAGAAAAGATTGAAGGTGGTGTACACAAAATGATGAAGAAGTATTGGTCCACAGAAAAAAGATTGACGAGAAAATATATATATATATATATATATATATATATATATATATATATATATATATATATATATATATATATATATATATATATATATATATATATATATATATATATCGGAATTTTTTTTTTTTTTTTTTTTTTAGGATAAGTCAACTATTAAGGAAAAAACAAACAAATAACGGAGCTATGGTAAACTCGATCATTCAAAGAAGATGTATAAAATATTTTTATTATTTTAAGTTGAGATGAAAATGATAATTTTTATGAGGTATACTGAATAAATTCTTTGTGAAGAAGTAAA
>SEYY01024642.1:40000-58302 GCA_009176605.1 Armadillidium nasatum | reverse complement strand
ATATAATTCTATTGTTAATGGTAATCACTTCAGGTTCATTAATTTTTATGTCAGAGTTTAGCCAAATTTAGCTATTTTTTTAGCTACAAAACTGGCTATTTTTTTTCGTTTTGACCACAAAGAGACAAAGGAAGATAATTGGAATTATTAAAATGACGTCGGATTCAAATATAGAATGTTGCCACCGATTTAATCTAATAAATGGATATTTCATCCTTAAAAAAAGGGGTTATTATTATTATTATTATTTTTATTATTATTATTATTATTTATATTTTTTTTAATTTAATAATTTTTTAGCTAAAAACTGGCTATTTTTTTTCGTTTTGACCACAAAGAGACAAAGGAAGATAATTGGAATTATTAAAATGACGTCGGATTCAAATATAGAATGTTGCCACCGATTTAATCTAATAAATGGATATTTATAAAAAATTATTATTATTATTATTATTATTATTATTATTATTTTATTATTATTATTATTATTATTATTATTATCATTATTATTATTTTATTATTATTATCATTATTATGGTTATTACTATTATTACTATTATTAAATTTTACTTTCCTAAATTATTTTATATAATATTATTATTGTTATTATTATTATTATTATTATCAAAGTTTTCCTATTAATGTTTTATTATTATTATTAATTATTATTATTATTATTATTATTATTATTATTATTATTATTATTATTGTTAATATTCTTACTTTTATTATCATTTTTTTTTTATTATTATTATTTTATATGTATTTATATCATCAACTACTACAAATGATATTTTTTTTATTGTTACTACAATTATTATTATTATTATTATTATTATTATTATTATTTTTATTATTATTATTATAATTAATATTATTATTTTTTTGCTTTAAAAAAAAAAAAAAAAAAAAATTATATAACTATTATTATTATTACTCTTATTATCTTTATTTTACTGCTACTTTTATTTTTAGTAGTAGTAGTAGTACTGCTGCTGCTCATATCATTTTTTTTTGTTATTAATACAATTATTATTATTATTATTATTATTATTATTATTATTATTATTATTATTATTATTATTATTATTAAAGTTCTTCTATAAATGATGTATTATTATTATTATTATTATTATTATTATTATTATTATTATTATTATTATTATATTATTATATTATTATATGTTACTCTTATTATCATTATTATTACTTCTGTTTTTATTATTCGTAGTAGTATTAATATCACTGATAATATATATATATATATATATATATATATATATATATATATATATATATATATATATATATATATATATTATATATATATATATATATATATATATATATATATATATATATATATATATATATATATATATATATATATATATATATATATATATATATATATATATATATATATATATATATATATATATATATATATATATATATATATATATATATATTATATATATATATATATATATATAATATATATATATATATATATATATATATATATATATATATATATATATATATATATATATATATATATATATATATATATATATATATATATATATATATATATATATATATATATATATATATATATATATATATATATATATATATATATATATATATATATATATATATATATATATATATATATATATATATATATTAATATTATTTAAATTATTTTTTATTATTATTATCACTATTATTATTGTTATTATTATTATTATTATTATTATTATTATTATTATTATTATTTATTATATTATTATTATTATTATTATAATTATATATACCTGTTAAACCTTAACAACACTAATAAAAAAATAATTCGTATATTATCTACCAATTACTATGAGCGTACAAGCGCACTCTTCAAAAAAAAAAAAAAAAACATATCCATACCTAATTACAAGATATGCTCACTCTTGCAATGACTACTCAAATTTTCAAAGTCAGATAATGAATGTCAAATAAATTCCTGACAAATTTAATAGTGAATAACCAAAAAGAAAAAAGACTAAATCTTCAAAGCACAAACTCACGTATACATTGGTATTAAACAAAGTAAACACTAACCAATTCTCGGAAAACTGAATCGTAAAAAGACACTGAATAATGGAAAGAACTTTCCCAAAAACATATGTGAATTAACAACACTTCCTAAATTTCTTAAACATGCGAACAACCACTAAAAAAGGTGACCAACATCACCACACCTATTCCCCTACCAACTCAAAACCACAATTCAAGTTATTTTCTGAGACTACAACTTTGCTGAAATTATTATTATTATTATCTATATCTTATTAATATTATTCCGTTCATTTTTGGCTTAGGTTCCATTTGGGCCAGGCTATATTATTATATATATATATATATATATATATATATATATATATATATATATATATATAATAATATATATATATATATATTATATTACTGTCTTACTGTCCTCCCCCAGGAAGGTCGGGGTCCAGGAAACCGCGACCTGTCAGTGGACTCAGCAGTCTTCTCCACTCATCTCTGTCTTCCCACATTCTTCCTCCCTGTATTTCCTCCATCGTGGGCATCCCCATTCTCAACGCATCCTGCACCGATTCCTTCCATTTCTTCCTAGGTCTGCCCCTTGGCCTTCTTCCATTTGGCGTCCAATTCCATCTTCTCTTCGCAATTCTATATTCCGGCATCCTTTCCAGATGACCCCACCACCTCAACCTCGCCACATCTATCTCCTCAACACGGTACCACTCCCACCTCTTGTCTCACCCTCTCGTTCCTTATCCTATCTCTCTGGTTTTTCCAATCATAGCTCTAAGCATCCTTATCTCTGTTGCTTGAATCCTACTTTCCTGTCTTCTAGTAGTGAACCACGTTTCTGCTCCATACATCATTATAATATATATATATATATATATATATATATATATATATATATATATATATATATATATATATATATATATATATATATATATTATATATATATATATATATATATATATATATATATATATTTTAATAATAATTTTAATAATAATATAATAATAATAGATAATAATAATAATAAATAATAATATAATATAATAAAAATATATATAAATATATATATTATAATAATAATAATATTAATACTAATACTAATACTTTGCAAAATCCATGGGTTCGATCGCGCCTGCTCTCTTGCCATTCAGGCTAGAGACATCGCGTATCGAGAGTGGAAAAACTCTCCTTCTCCTATCACTCTTGCTAATTTTCATTCTGCTCGGAATCGTTGCAGGGATATTCTTCGACGAGCAAAGCAGGCTTTCACTAAAAGAAGGTGTGCGGAGCTCCTAAACTCTCCTACTGATAAATCTTTCTGGCCTCTTGCCAAAAAACATCTCTAACAACTTCTGTAAATCTTCCTTTCCTCCTCTTATTCGCTCTGATGGCTCTGTTGCTAACACTCCAACTGAAAAGGCTAATCTCTTCGGCCTCCTATTCTCCTCTAATTCAACCCTGGACGACTCCGGCAACCCTCCTCCTACTTCTTCTCCTCTCAGAGGTCCCATGCCTTTACCTGTGATTACATTTGATCAGGTGCATAGGCTTCTGAAATCTATGAACGTAAGGAAGGCAAGCGGCCCGGATGGCATTCCTCCCCGAGTTTTAAGGGAGTGTGCTTCTGAGCTTGCTTCTCCCCTCGTTCAACTCTACTCTCTGTGCCTCAATACTAGTACTTTTCCTCAGTGTTGGAAGCACGCATTGGTCCAGCCTATTCCGAAAAAGGGTAGCCGCTCTGATCCTTCTAACTATCGCCCTATAGCTCTCACTTGTATTCTGTCTAAGATCTTTGAAACCCTTCTCAACTCTCACTTCTTGGATCATTCTGGAATCTCATTCCCTTCTTTCTGATCATCAGTATGGCTTTCGACGTTCGAGGTCTACTGGTGATATACTTTCCTATCTCACAGATTTATGGTCTGCTGCCCTTAGGGACCATGGGGAGACTTGTATGGTGGCGCTTGACATATCTAAGGCATTTGACCGGGTGTGGCATGCGTCACTGCTTTCCAAGCTCCCCTCCTTTGGGTTTCCTCCTTCTCTTTGCTTACATATGTCTAGCTTTCTTTCTAATCGCTCCATTTCAGCTGTTGTTGATGGAGCGACTTCTTCTTCCTTTCCTATCAATAGTGGTGTTCCTCAGGGTTCTGTCTTATCTCCTACTCTATTCTTACTTTTCATTAATGATCTTCTTAGCTGTTCATCTAACCCTGTCCATTCATATGCCGATGACTCAACCCTCCATTCTTCTACTCATTTCAAATCTGCTCCTTCCTTTGCATCTAGAGTTGCCTCTCGTCTTCATCTTTCCGATTCCATTCTTGCTGATCTGGATAGAATTTCCCAGTGGGGTCGTCTCAACCTTGTGAAATTCAACTCTTTAAAAACTCAACTTCTAGAATCTCTCTCTCAAAAGACACTCCCTAACTTTTCTATTTCTTTCGACGGTTCTCCCGTCTCTCCTGTTGACAATATAAATATTCTTGGCCTTTACATAAACAAAAAAATGTCTTGGAACCTCACATCACAATGGTTGCTCGGGCGGCCTCAAAGAAGCTGGGAGTTCTGTTTAGACTGCGAGAATTTTTTCCTTCCTCGCAGTTACTCCAATTATACAAGGGTCTCATCCGCCCTTGTATGGAGTACTGCTCTCATATCTGGGGTGGCTCAGGTTTCACCCGTCTTTTGGATAGGGTTGAGTCAAAGGCTAAAAGACTAAAAAACTGTCCCGCTCTTTCTAATTCTCTTGACTCTTTATCTTTGCGACGTGATGTTGGTGCCTTATCTCTTTTCTATAGGTACTACAGCGGCAAATGCTCGAGGGAACTATCCACACCGTGTACCTCCACCTTTACGGCGTCCTCGCAGCACAAGGGGTGCAGTGTCCGCGCATCAATTTTGCGTGGACATAGGCAACTCCAGGCTTGTTCCTGTGGTGCCTCCTTCTTTCCTGCCACCTCTGTTTTGTGGAATTCTCTTCCATCTTCTGTGCTTCCTGCTGAATTTAATCTCAATTCCTTTAAGGCCCGCGTCTGTGCTCACCTGCGAAATTTGCGTTAGGTGGGGCTTGTGGGTTGTTTTATCTCTTCTATTGTTCTAGCACCCCCTCCTTGAATAGGGCTTTGCCCGTGAGCTGTGGTGATGTGTAAAAAAAAAAAAAAAAAAAAAAAAAAAGAAATGTAGCTTCACATATATATTATATATATATATATATTATTATATATATATATATATATATATATATATATATATATATATATATATATATATATATATATATATATATATTATATATATATATATATATATATATATATATATATATATATATATATATATATATATATATATATATATATATATTTGGTTTATGTGCATTTTGCGCGGACCGCTAATTTGCTTCACCAAATAGATATGATGCTTCAAAATAATTTTATTAAATTTCTTAAATAAATAATAATAATAATAAATGATAAATAATAATAATAAAAATTATATTAAAAATAACAATTTTATTAAATTTATTTAAATAAATATGTGTTGCTTCACAAAATATTTTAATAATAATTTAATTATTTTTATAATAAAATTTAACTGTCAGCAAGAACATATGCGTATCCCTTTGGGATACGCACATGAGCTTGTTATTATTACTATTATTTTATTATTATTATTATTATTATTTTTTATTATTTTTATTATTATTATTATTATTATTATTATTATTATTATTATTATTATTATTATTATTATTATTATTATTAGTTATTATTATTATTATTATTATTATTATTTTATTATATTTATTATTATTATTATTTTTATTTTTATTTTTATTATTATTCTTATTATTATTAATATCATTATTATTATTATTATTATTATTATTATTATTATTATTATTATTATTATTATTATTAAATTATCTTCTTATTATTGTAATTATATTATTATTTTTTTTATTAATATTATTCTTAATATTATTATTATTATTATAATTATTTTCATTATTATTATTATTATTATTATTATTATTATTATTATTATTATTATTATTATTATTATTATTATTATTACTACAGTATAAATAATATACTTACAATGTTAATATTATTATCATCACCATTTTTACAAATAATTACTATTACTGGTTCTAGCACTATTTTATTATTATTATTATTATTATTATTATTCTTATTATCATTATTATTATTATTATTATTATTATTATTATTATATTATTATTATTATTATTATTATTATTATTATTATTATTATTATTATTATTATTATTATTATTATAGTATTATAATTTTTATTATTATTATTTGTTATTATTTTTTATTATTACAATTAACATAAATTTTTAACTGCTTTTATATTCTACCATTATAAAAATGAAACAAATGGTAATAGCAGCGGTGATTTTTTTTCATTACTTTTATTGTTTCGAATATAAATAAACTTTTAATATTATTTTTTATTATTTTCTACAATTAAAATTATTACAAATATTGCCATTATTATTTTAATTATTACTATTTATATTTATGTTGTTTTTATTATTATTATTATTATTATTATTATTATTATTATTATTATTATTATTATTATTATTATTATTATTAGTATTAGTATTATTATTATTAATTTAAAATTATTATTATTATTATTATTATTATTATTATTATTATTATTATTATTATTATTATTATTATTATTGTTATTGCTACTATTGTTATTATTATTATTATTATTATTATTATTATTATTATTTAAATTGTTATTATTTTCATTTCATTTTTAAATTTTATATATTATTTTTTTTTTTATTTTTTTAGTTATTTTTTTTTTATTTTTGTTTGTTACTGTCATTTCTTTTATATTTTAAATTTTTTATTGCTTTTAATAAATTTTAATAAATATTAATAAATAATATTTTTAATAAATTTATAAAATTATCGTTTCAAATATTATTCGGTTAAGATTTAAAACATTAATGTATAATGTAATTAACTAAAATTTAATAGTAATTAATTAATTGTGTACAAATTTTAATTGACTCAAAGAACTAATACGGTTCTACAGAAACCCCATTTCAGTTGCGTATCAATACCTGTAAATAATACGTTTTGTTTGTATAAATTCTGTAACTAAAAATGAGTAAAAATTATTATTATTATCATTATTATTATTATTATTATTATATTATTATTATTATTATTATTATTATTATTATTATTATTATTATTATTATTATTATTATTATTATTATTATTATTATTATTATTATTATTATTATTTATTTATTATTTATTTTTATTAATTATATTTCATTATATATATACATATATATATATATATATTATATATATATATATATATATATATATATATATATATATATAATATATATATATATATATATATATATATATATATATATATATATATATATATATATATATATATATATATATATAACACTCATTTGGTATGACAATGAATAATAAATAATAGAATGAAGTTGAGCGATCTGTTGATTGATGATAATCACAATAAATTTAAGATAATTCATTTTTGAGACTTAATTAAGGTACTTACCACTTTAGTACATGACACTCTTCTCTGCTATTATTATTATTATTATTATTATTATTATTATTATTATTATTATTATTATTATTATTATTATTAATTAATACTAATATTATTATTGTAATTATTATTTTTAGTATTATTATTTTTAATATTATTTTTATGACTATTATTATTATTATTATTATTATTATTATTATTATTATTATTATTATTATTATTATTTTTATTATCTATTATTATTATTACTATTGATATTATTATTATTACTAATTTTTATTATTATTATTATTATTACTTTATTATTATTATTACTAATTCACATATATTATTAATATATCACTAACATATATATATATATATATATATATATATATATATATATATATATATATATATATATATATATATATATATATATATATATATATATATATATATATATATATATATATATATTAGTTGAAATTGCCGCACGAATTTTTTTGTTTTCTTTCTGCACAACACAACCTCCACCTTCAATGTTTGAAAGAACACTAAATGAAAATCAACGACTACAGCCTTGGTTTATTTTTATTTTCGCAGAGATTTCTCGTCATTTTCTTGTTCTTTCAGTAGGAAAATAACTTTTAAAAATATTGCCCTTTGCCATATATCTTATATATATATATATTATATATATATATATATATATATATATATATATATATATATATATATATATATATATATATATATATATATATATATATATATATATAAAGAAAGGTAGATTAAATATAGCAGGAAAAACAGAATGTAGAGTTCCACATAACAGAGGTGGCTGAAAAGAAGGAGGCACCACAACGTGCAAGCCTGTAGAGTGCAATATTCACACAAAGTTCGTGTGAAAGCAAGGAACTTCTTCTGCTACGAGGGCAAAGACGTCGTCGGCATAACCGAGTTAAAATTATAGCCTGAGTGGGTCGTCGTTGATGAAAATTATAAATAAAGTTTGGGATTGAACAGAACCCTGAGGAACATTGCAATTTTAATAGAGAAAGAAGTAGAAATCGCTCCAAGAACAAGTGACGTATAGAACGATCTGAGGAGAAACTAGACATGAGTAAAAAAAGAGAAGGATCAAACCCAAAGAAGTGGAGCAGGGACGCATGCCATTCTCTGTCAAAAGCCTTGGATATGTCAAGCGTAGCCATACAAGACCCCGTAGTCCTTAAGGGTGGAAGACCATAGATCAGTAAGATAAGAAAGTATCGTCAACAGCAGACCTCGAGCGTAGAATCTCATACTGGTGATCAGTAAGAAGGGAGTGAGATTTCAAATGACCCAGAAAGTGAGAGCTGAAAAGAGTTTCAAAGGATTTAGATAGAATCAGGTGAGAGCTATAGGGTGGTAGTTGGAAGGTTCAAAGCGTCTACCTTTCTTAGGGATCAGTTGAACATATGTGCGCTTCCAGCACTGAGGAAAAGTATTAGGATTAAAACAATGAGTAGAGTTGAATGAGGATAGGCGAAATATCGAAAACACACTCCCTCAGAACACGAGGAGATGTGCCATCCGTGCCACTAGCCTTCCTAATGTTCACAGATATTAGGATCCCATGCACTTGATCATATGAAATCACAGGTATTGACATGGGACACCTGAGAAAAGAAAGAGTAAGAGGAGGGATGCCGGAATCGTGCAGGGTGGAACTAGGTGAAAAAAAAGAGGCGAAAGAGATTGTCCTTTTCAGCAAGAGTGTAAACTACTGATCCATCCGATTGAATAAGAGGATGGAAAAAAATTTCCTAAAGTTGTTGATGGTATTTTGGCAAGAAGCTAGAAATTTTTATCAGTAGCAGAACCAAGAAGGTCAGCGCATATCCTTTTAGTGAAAGCACGCTTGGCTAGTCGAAAAACATCCCTGGAACGATTCCAGGTAAAATAAAAATTAGGAGTGATAGGATAAAAATAGGTTTTCATTCTCGATTCTCAATGTCTCTCTAACAAATGGCAGGAGAGCAAGCGCCATCAAACTATAGATTTTGAGGCCGTTTAAATACCGACATGTCCCGATACACCGAGTTTAAAAATGTCCAAGTCATAGAAAGTTGAAAAAACAGATAAATTGGGTGTGTTCAGAACTTTACCAGTAGACTAAATGAAAGATTAATCATAGAGGTTAAGTCTGTGGATAGAGAGTTGGAAATGGAAAGGAAGCCTGTGTAGAAGGACATGTTACACGAGCCCTTCTCTAAGGAGGAGATATGTGACGTGAGAGTTCAGAATAACAGCATCCGTTATAATTGCGACAGTATAGAGAAAGTGAAACAACAATTACGACCATAAGAAAGAGATTGGAAAGAGTTGGTAGAAGCAAAAAAGTTTATCAGACGAAAAGCTCTAGACCCCGTCTTTTCAAGAAAAGCTGTAGGTGTGAAACCACCCAGATGTGTGGGGCAAGCAACACTCCTCTATATAGAGCAAGCAACGGTGGGTACATGAAGAATATTATATATATATATATATATATATATATATATATATATATATATATATATATATATATATATATATATATATATATATATATATATATATATATATATATATATATATAATTATTTTCTTTTGTTATGTTTTTTAACATTAAATTGTTTGCTAAATTTTCCATTTTAATTTGCTTTCAAAGTTTTAATTCATTACCATTAAAATTCTTTCTTTTCGATCAAGTTTTTAATAGTTTTATTGTTTTTTTTTTAATTATTTCCAGCACAGTAAATTTGCACATATATATATATATATATATATATATATATATATATATATATATATATATATATATATATATATATATATATATATATATATATATACTGCAAAAACAAACCGGTCTAATTCTTTTCAATATAGAGCGGCAAAAAACGCTGTTTTATGCCGGTCTATTATAGAAAGGAATTAGACCGGCTTCTTTCTTCTACATAAATATGAAATCAGCAAATGCCTTTCTATATTATTCGAATAATAGTAAAAATTTTATTTACACATAGCAACGCTGCCCCATGTGGGCCAAATACCACGCGACTATCTTTTCTTTACTTCATATTGCTATGCCATCTATTGCTAAGAAATTATCACACTAACCTCTGACGTTATTAATCATCTGAAAATGAATCTTTGCTGTGGAATACTCGAACCATCGTCATTGGAGTTTATAATTTGAGAAATTCAGAGTCCACTGTCATATATATATATATATATATATATATATATATATATATATATATATATATATATATATATATATATATATATATATATATATATATATATATATATATATATAATAATTTAATATATATATATATATATATTATATATATATATATATATATATATATATATATATATATATATATATATATATATATATATATATATATATATATATATATATATATATATATATATATATATATATATATATATATATATATATATATATATATATATATATATATATATATATATATATATATATATATATATATATATATATATATATATATATATATATATATATATATATATATATATATATATATATATATATATATTATTATTATTATTATTATTATTATTTTGACCATCGTTCATTCATAGTAGCTTTTACTTTTACATTATTTTACTATTTTATTCTAATTTACATTAATAATCTTTTAATATTTAATATTTTCCTTTTTTAATCTTTAGTTCTTTTATTCCATCAAAAATTAATTTTTGTAGCATATTTATAGCTTTGTTCTTTATAAGGAATTCTTTTTAATATCCCAGTTGAAAATTCACTCAAAAAAAATGAATATTAACAACTTTAAATTGTTTCTAATCTGTCAATAAAAAATGATTTATATATATATATATATATATATATATATATATATATATATATATATATATATATATTATATATATATATATATATATATATATATATATATATATATATATATATATATATATATATATATATGTACAGTCGTGAACAGAAGTTCGTTCCTATTAAGCTGGAAATAAATATTTATATAAAATTGGGATCATTTCAGATTCAGCCAATCGCAGTTCAATTAAGCCCCGCTCAATGTTTTTATTTTCTTTTTATTCAAAATAGAGCTTTTATGACATGATTTCCATTTTATATAAATATTTATTTCCAGCCTAATAGGAACGAACTTCTTCACGATATATATATACTATATATATATATATATATATATATATATATATATATATATATATATATATATATATATATATATATATATATATATATATATATATATATATATATATATATATATATATATATATATATATATATATATATATATATATATATATATATATATATATATATATATATATATATATATATATATATATATATATATATATATATATATATATATATATATATATATATATATATATATATATATATATATATATATATATATATATATATATATATATATATATATATATATATATATATATATATATATATATATATATATATATATATATATATATATATATATATATATATATATATATATATATATATATATATATATATATATATATATATATATATATATATATATATATATATATATATATATATATATATATATATATATATATATATATATATATATATATATATATATATATATATATATATATATATATATATATATATATATATATATATATATATATATATATATATATATATATATATATATATATATATATATATATATATATATATATATATATATATATATATATATATATATATATATATATATATATATATATATATATATATATATATATATATATATATATATATATATATATATATATATATATATATATATATATATATATATATATATATATATAATATATATATATATATATATATATATATATATATATATATATATATATATATATATATATATATATATATATATATATATATATATATATATATATATATATATTCCTCCATTCTTCTACTCATTTCAAATCTGCTCTCTTTTTTGCATCTAGAGTTGCCTCTCGTCTTCATATTTCTGATTCTATTCTTGCTGATCTGGATAGAATTTCCCAGTGGGGTCGTCTCAACCTTGCGAAATTCAACTCTTTAGAAACTCAACTTCTTGAAATCTCCCTCTCAAAGACACCTCTTAACTTTTCTATTTCTTTCGATGGTTCTCCAGTCTTCCCTGTTGACCGTATAAACATACTTGGCCTTCACATAAACAAAAAAAATTGTCTAGGAAACCTTACATCACAATAGTTGCTAGGGAGGCCTCAAAGAAGCAGGGAGTTCTGCTTAGACTACGAAAGCATTTTACTTCTTGTCAGCAACTATAATTTCTTTGTCTGTCCCTTCTGGTCTTGCCTGGTTTCGTTCTTAATACGTATAACTCTGTCTATATTCCACTATCCTCTCTTGTGATCGTGATTTTTTTTCTCTGTTACGTAAAGTAAGTTCGGTGTTAGCATATTCTCAAATACTAATCTCTTCACTTCCACGCTCATTTATCTATCCCTCAGTATGGGATACACAGCTCTTACAGCTCCCCCGTAATGAGCTATTGTACTTGTGATCTCCTTCCCCATTATTCTTTCCTCCCTCTTTTCCAAATACAATTCCCAGATTTCTCCACCCTCCTTATCTCAAGTCCCATCCACGACTACTCTCAGCTCTTCCTTCTTTTCGTCCATCCTTGTATGGAATACTGTTCTCTTATCTGGAGTGGCTCAGGTTTCTTTTGGATAGGCTAAAAGACTTACAAACTTCCGCCCTTTCTAATTCATTTGACTCATTTCCTTTGCGACGTGACGTTGGTGCCTTGTCTCTTTTATATAGGTACTACAGAGACAAATGCTCGAGGGAACTGTCCACTCGTATACCTCCGCCTTTACGGCGACATCTTAGCACAAGGGGTGCATTGTCGCATATAAATTTTGTGCGGACATACGCAACTCCAGGCTTGTCAGCTGTGATGCCCCCTTCTTTCCAGTCATCTCTGTTCTGTGGATTTCTCTCCTATCTTCTGTGTTTTCTGCCGAATTTAATCTCAATTACTTTAAAGCTCACGTTTGCGCTCATCTGCTGAATTTGCGTTAGGTGGGACTTTTTTTTAAATAAAAAGTTTACATCTCACAGACATTGCACTATTCTAGGAGAGGAACTTTTCTAGGTACTATATACCTAGGATTCCTAAGTGAGTCAATCACTCTACTATTTGAGCCACGGTAGGGTTTCTCTTATTCTCTTATTGATCTAAAAACCCCTCCTTAAATGAATAGGTTTCTGCCCATGAGCGATGATGATGTGTAAAAAATATATATATATATATATATATATATATATATATATATATATATATATATATATATATATATATATATATATATATATATATATATATATATATATATATATATATATATATATATATATATATATATATATATATATATATATATATATATATATATATATATATATATATATATATATATATATATATATATATATATATATATATATATATATATATATATATATATATATATATATATATATATATATATATATATATATATATATATATATATATATATATATATACAGTATATATATATACATTACTTTCAACCAATCGCATGAAGGATCAAGACTCTGGTAGCGGAGCCAACACTCTTCTCCATCTTCTCTCTTCCAAAATTCCTTCCTCTCTCTCAGCTCCTGCATCGACTGCATTCCATGTCTTCTCAATGAGTCCTCCACAGAGTTCTTCCATCACTTCCTAGGCCTTCCTCTTGGTCTTGCCCCCTTCGGTCTCCATTCCCATGTCTTAGTTGCAACTCTCCCCTCCTGCATCCTTTCCAAGATGTCGACACCACCTCAGTCTGGCTGCATCCATTTTATTCAACATGGCCTTCACCCTAACCTCCTCTCTTATTCTTTCGTTTCTTTGTCCTTTTTATCTTATCTGATATCGTTCTTAATACGTACACCTCCTCCTACTGTATTCTTCCATCCTCCCTTGTGATATTGCTCCATGTCTCTGCTACGTAAAGTAAGATCGTTGTTAACACATTCTGAAATATCATCCCTTTTCAAATCTACACTCATTTGTTTATCACTCAGTATGGGATACACTGCTCTCACAGCTCCCCCGGTACTGAGCTATCCTACTTGTGATCTCCTCCCCATTTCCTTCTTCATTTCGAAATACACTTTCCAGATACTTATATTTCTCCACCCTTCTTATCTCAGTCCCATCCATGACTATACTTTAAGCTTTTCCTCTAATTCGTTTTTACCGACCATTATGATCTCCGTTTTTTCTGTTATTATAGTCAATCACGCCTCTCTAAACCTATTCTCAACAACATATATTATATATATATATATATATATATATATATATATTATATATATATATATATATAATATATATATATATATATATATATATATATATATATATATATATATAAATGATTCGAATGTTAGTGCGAATAATATATTTTAATATTATCGAAATGAGAAAGTGATTATTATTAGATATACTGCCAATAATATTGACAATTTTTATACTGTGAACGAAAAATTTGATTGTAATTTGTAGCAGTTTACAAATAAAATTAAATAAAATGCATGATTAAAGTATAAAGGACGAGCACGAACTTACACGAACTTCCACTAACTCCTCCAACGTCTTTCTCTAACCCTTGCCTTTTTGAAACTTGAAAATAACATGATTAATTTATAGATCTGCAGTTGATAGAATAATTAGTAGATGAAATCACTTGTGGGAGGATAATTGAAATCGAGTTATTTCCAAGAACTTTCTGGATTTAGTCTCCAACAGTTTTCATTACAGATCAGACATGCGATGATAACTCAAAACGAAATAAAATAAACGCTCCGATACTAATTGCGTTGTAATTAAAGTATATCTTTTGACTTTGAGTATACAGTGCTGCCATCTGAAGAATATTATGAAATTAAAATATGCTGACGCGTAAGTTTTGCTTTTTCATATTTCGACTTGCGTCTTTTATGAAACATCCGGTATCATATTATAAACGATTGTACAAAATATTTACCTATAAATAGAAAGATATTTGAAAGTGATTTTGAAATTAAAATGTAGTAACACTCACCTGTGGTTATGAACCATTAATAAAATATGGTAGAAACCTCTAATAAGTTTGCTCTTGTATATATATATATATATATATATATATATATATATATATATATATATATATATATATATATATATATATATATATATATATATATATATATATATATATATATATATATATATATATATATATATATATATATATATATATATATGGTGGGTAGTTGTTTAAGATATAATTTGTAGTTCTCACCAGATTATTTAGCTGACTGTTGTTGAGGGATTATAACTCTGTGTCTATCTTCCACTGACGACAGGAAACCCAAATCGCAAGTACTCCAATCTCTAGGCTTTTTCGTTCTTTCAAGCTCGCCCATTTCCGGATACATTAGACACTCTTTTCACCATCTAGAACAACTGTTCTTTCTACATTACAAGACGACTGTATAATCGCTACTAACGTTTTAAAGTGGAGTGAACCATATCCTTAACAAATCGTAATTTTTTTTTTATCTCTTTACTTTGGAATGAAGCAACGTTAGAGGTTGTATGATTTGGTTATTATTAGAAAAATTACATTTAACTATATACACAAAGTCTGTTGCATTTACCTCAATTTAAATTCACAAAATTTTAGAGTAAACTTAAATAAACATTGTTATTTCAAAAAAAATAAACATTAAAATAGATATACAATTAAATGTATTTTTTTTTTACAAAAATTTAAAGTCAACAATTTTATATTCACTTTTAGCATTATTTTATTCCAATTTATTTTCATTACTTTATTTGATTTTATTTATTTATTGTATTATATATATATATATATATATATATATTATATATATATAATATATATAATATATATATATATATATATATATATATATATATATATATATATATATATATATATATATATATATATATATATATATATATATATATATATATATACAACGCCAAAACAATCTTTTCTAATTCCTTTTTATGTAGAGAAGCAAAAAACGCGTTTTTCGCCGCTCAGCATAGAAAGGAATTAGAAAGTATTTTTCCCGCTATATAAAAAAAGATAAAGGCATCCAATGGCTTTCTATTTTATTCGAATAAAAGTAAATAATTAATTACACATATGGCAACGTTGCACCATGTGTATCAAATACACATGTATTTCTAAGCCATCATTTGATAAGGAATGAACACACTAACCTCTGACGTTTCAAATCATTTGCAATTCAGTCTTTCCTGAGTAGTATTCGAACCATCGTCCTTTTGACCTGATAATCGGAGAAATAAAGAGCTCCCTGAAACGATATCGATCACGCTAAGAGTAGAACAACTTTCCTGTAAAAAATTATAATATATATATATATATATATATATATATATATATATATATATATATATATATATATATATATATATATATATATATATATATATATATATATATATATATATATATATATATATATATATATATATATATATATATATATATATATATATATATATATATATATATTGAGAGAGA
The DNA here is from genome assembly GCA_009176605.1 of Armadillidium nasatum. NCBI lineage: Eukaryota > Metazoa > Arthropoda > Malacostraca > Isopoda > Armadillidiidae > Armadillidium > Armadillidium nasatum. The sequence goes on along the minus strand of SEYY01024642.1, from coordinate 40,860 downwards.
GAGAGAGAGAGAGAGAGAGAGAGAGAGAGAGAGAGAGAGGCTATACTATTTGCTATTTCCGAAAGTACAGATTAGTTTCATATAAAAATGTTGGTTATGCTAAAGTACTGAAGGTTTTTCACTCATCATCACCACCACTCACGAGTCGAGGGGTACGTGTGCCGAAACTCTCCGTAGACAAATGTTCGCGTGCCATGTATTTACCAATTTAATAATAATATTTATATTAATGAACCTTTTTCCAGCAATTTCTCACCAATCATTCTCTGTGTGAACGCATGGTTACAACATCCCTTAACCTCTCTAAAACCCCCTTGTTCTTCACCCACTCCCCCTCTTGTCAGTTTTTTCATTCTCGATACTAAAACTCTCCTACAAATCTTCCCTATGACGCTCAACAAACTTATCCTCTTAAAACTCCTAAAATGTTACCATTTTCCTTTATCTATAGGCACTATCATTGAAAAGGGCTCTTCCCTTGAGTGGTGGTGATCAAACGTTCTAACCAACTAGTCAGCCATCTCCTCGTTTCCCTTACTTATCATCTCCCCATATATACCATCTATTCCTGCCGAAAATCCCTTCTTCAATTTTCCCACTGCTATTTCCACTTTCTACTAATACTCTCCTCCCCATCATTCCTTATTACTCCAATCAACAAATCACTAAAGTGTCTTTCCATCTCTCTTACCTCTTTCTCTCCTTGCACCACATCGCCATCTTTACCCATCACGCAACCCCCCTGCTCCGCTATTACTCTTCTCGTATTATTTAATTCCATTTAAAACATATTTCTTCTTTCCTTAAAATTCTCTTCTAACTTCCTTTCCCACTCAGTTTCCACCACTCCCTATACTCTT
>SEYY01024642.1:12500-17500 GCA_009176605.1 Armadillidium nasatum | reverse complement strand
CACCTTCTCAGAGAGTCTCTAATGTACCCTCGACTCATATTGGAGTGTCCATGCTCCCACTTCTCCTTCCCCCTACTTCCTTCTCATGTTCCAAATTTACAAGCGCTTACTCGTCAAATACCTTTGTTAAAAAAAAAAAAAAAAAAAAAAAAAGGTTAAACTCAAAGCAGCCTCAGAGATGCTTCGAGAAGCGGCGTTCTTTTTAAAGTTTTCAAATCTCAATTGGAAGCATCTCAATTCTTCAAATCTTATCTTTGATCGCTAGTATGACTTCCATAAGAAACGCTGTACTCTACTGCATTTCGGTGAATCTTTTGCTATCGCGCATGGATATTTCGAAAGCCTTCGATAGGGACTGGTACAAATCTTTGATTTCTAAACTTCCCTCTTTCAGAATTTATCCTTCTCTTTTATTTTCTTTCTGATCGATCTATAGCTGTTGTTGTAGACGGCCACCGTTCATACTTTAAATCTGCTAATAGTGGTGTTCCTCTTTACTCTGTTCAATCCCCAAAACTTTTTAAACTTTTCATTAATAATCTCTCTATTACTTCATCATATATCCGATCCTATGCTGATGATCTCACCAATCATTACTCCTTTCAGTTTGAAAGGCGCCCCTCCCAGCAACAGTTATTTGACACTAGAAAGGTTGACTTGGAATATCTTAGGAAGAATTTGAGGAAGAGGAAGAGAAACATTGTTTTTTTCAATGCCTCAAAAACTCAATTCCTCCATATCTCTACTCGAGACTATCTTCTACAAAACTATAACATCTTCGAAAACACCCAACTCAAGCCTTCATCTGTCCTTAATAATCTCTAGTGGTCTTTCTTGGAAGGATCACATTACTTCTCTTTCTAAACAGGCTTCTAATAGGTTGAGTATTCTGTTGCGCATTCGTGATTTTTTTACGTCAATCCAGTTGCTTATCTTTATAGGGGTGTTGTTCTCCCCTGTATGGAATACGCCTCATACATCCGGAGTAGTTCCACTCACACAGCTCTCCTTGACAAGGTGTAGTCTGGCTTTTCGTCTTAAGAACTCTTCCTTTCTCACTAATTCTCTCCAGTCTCTTTCTGCCAGTAGAACTGCTGCGTAACTCACTATATACAATGGCTAGTACAATTGACACTGCTCTTCTGAACTATCCCATTGCTTTTCTCCTCCATTGAGAACACGTTGGTGTAACACGATATTCTACACAGTCTTATCCTTTCTCTGTTCAACTGTCTGATCCTAGACTTAACTGCTATGCCTAATCTTATATACACAACAACTGGTAAAGTCTGGAACACACTCTCTTTTTCTATTTTAACGATTAGGTTCTGATATGGATCCAACTCTGGTGGAAATTAGTAGTTTTCTGGACTTTACCACCAGAGGAGATATAATATATATATATATATATATATATATATATATATATATATATATATATATATATATATATATATATATATATAGAGAGAGAGAGAGAGAGAGAGAGAGAGAGAGAGAGAGAGAGAGAGAGAGAGAGAGCCAAGATAGAGAGAAGTTAAGAGAGGTGATAACAAGTTTTGCTGAAAAGCTAAAAGAGGTGGGATTGATCGTGAATGTTGAAAAGACAGAACTGTTAATAATTAGAAGGGAGGAAGAGGAAGAGGAGCTTGTGCTGAAGGTGCATGGCGAGGAGGTGATTGTGGTAGAGAAATGTGAATATTTGGGGAGGAGAAAGTATTCACAAGGGAATGAAGTAATATGCTGGAAGTCACCAACTGGATGGAGAAATACGGAAGAATGGTGTGAGCGCTGTACCCAGTCTTGGCAGACAAAAGAATGGATATAGGAGTAAAGAAAGTAATTTTTGAAAGTACTCTAACCTCAATTTTGTAATATGGAACGGAGACTTGGAGTGCGAAAACAAGAGAAGAAAGCAGAATTCAAGCAACAGAGATGAGGGTGTTGCGTTTGATGGTGGGAAGAACCAGGAAGGAGAGGATAAGAAGCGAAAGAATTAAGATAAAGTATAGGGGTTGAACCAATTAATCAAAAGATAGATGTAGCAAGACTGAGATGGTTGGGACACGTGTGGAGGATGCAGGAGGGGAAAGAGACTAGAGGGAGGTGAGAGTGCAGGCCAAGATGAAGAAGACCGAGAAGGAGACAAATGAGAGATGACTGGAGTCAGTTCGGGATTCACTGAGGCGCATCAGCTGCCTACGGATGGAACAGTTGGTGGAAGATGGAATTATTTACGACAGATCTAGATAGAGACGAGTGCTGGCCCCACTGACAGGCCCCTAGAGCCTTACTTGGAACTGATATATATATATATATATATATATATATATATATATATATATATATATATATATATATTATATATATATATATATATATATATATATTTTTTTTTTCTTATAAGTAAAAAATTGTATCGGTATCGGTATCGGTATCGGGTATCGGTATCGGGTATCGGTATCAGTATTTTTTCGGTTATCGGGTAGTCTTGGTATCGGTATCGGTATCGGTAAAAATTTGGTATCGCTCCATCCCTATATATATATATATATATATATATATTATATATATATATATATATATATATATATATATATATATATATATATATATATATATATATATATATATATATATATATATATATATATATATATATATATATATATATATATATATATATATATATATATATATATATATATATATATATATATATATATATATATATATATATATATATATATATATATATTATATATGCGTGTATGTGTGTGCGTGTGTGTATGCATAATTATGAGATTAAATGTCCTTCAGGGATTACATTGACATGTATTCAAAATGATACAGTGTTTTAAATTCATATAAAATATTTAAACAAACAAATATAATAAAGTTACCTTTGTTTAATTAATGTTTTTAAGGAAAAATATGAATATCATATTATTAATTAATATTTTTCTATCGGAATCTTAATTAATAATTAACATTCATAATTGATTAGTTTTATATGTAAAAATAAGTAGTATTAAAATTAATATATATTTTAAATTTGTTAGTTTACCTTTTAGTTTTGATTCTTGAAAAGAAATAAATTACAAATTTGCTTTTGGTTCTCAGGTCTGGTATTTTAGGAGTAGGAAAAATTAAACCACTGATAAAAAGTTTTAACATTCCTCGATAAAATTGTCAAAACTCTCTCACTCTCTCACTCTCACTCACTCACTCACTCTCACTACCTCTCACTCTCACTCACTCTCTCACTCACTCTCTCTCTCTCTCTCTCTCTCTCTCTCTCTCTCTCTCTCTCTCTCACTCTCTCTCTCTCTCTCTCTCTCTCTCTCTCTCTCTCTCTCTCTCTCTCTCTCTCTCTCTCTCTCTCTCTCTCTCTCTCTCTTTGTCCTAAAAGAACATGAAACGGTTTTGAAAGTAGAATTTTAAAAATAGACAGAATCGAAAATAGAATTCTAAAATTACATTTGAAAATTAGTCACACATTCACTGCCTCTGATAATAAACTTTTACAAAATATTAATAATGACATTAATTTAATAGCACGAAAAGAAATCAAGAAAAATGAAGCAAAAAAAAGAAACACGAAGAATGTATTAAAAAAAGAAGGCTCATGTTATGTGAAAGATAATATCTGGTAAACTGATGAAAGAACTTGGTTTTTGAGAAACTAAAACAGCTATAATCGCTCTACCCCAATTAAAGATACAAAAAAATAAAATAAAAGGTCAGGCGTCTAAGGATACTTTCCTATCTTTAGCCATTTCTTCTTGAGTTGGTCTTCTTTCAATTTGAAAGGATTAATGAAGGATGGAGTTGTCAGATAAGAAACCATTGATGAAGAATATAAAAGTAGAGGTGATAAAACAGAACCTTGAGGAAAACAACTACGTATAATTTTAATGAATGAACACGATCGTCTAGAACAGCCACTATGAAATGAATAGAAAAGAAATAAAATAGAGAAGGACAGATACCGAAAGAGGAAAGTTTAAAAATCAAAGCTTTGTTGTTCCAAGCCTTGTTGAAGATTTACCAAAATGACGAAAAGTAAAGGACCAAGAGTCACATGAAAGTAAATTCAAATCACCAGAAGGGCGTTCTTAATTAACGAAAGTCATATCTGGCGATCATTGATAAGATATAAAATTTAAGATGTTTCCAAATCTTCCTATGAAGAATAGATTCGAAAACTTTGGAAAAACAGTGATAGGACGATAGTTGGATTGTTAAAAGGTTGAATGAGAATGTGAAAAATTTAAAGTTTATATACAGTTTTTTTTTACACATTAAGTTGATAGACAATATAGATAGTAAGCCATCTGTGGGTTTGAAAACCATGGGTGGGTTACCATAAGGACCTTAAGCATCTTAGTGTCAATCTTAGAGAGATAAGGAAAAAATTATTTTATAGAAATTAAAATGTTAGGCATTGATGAGTTGGAAGGAGGTTATGAAGCAGATATAGTTCTGGAATCTAGAGAAAGTAATTTGAGATAAAGGTCTGAGAGAAGAGTTAAACTTCGATATAAGGTAAAACGTCAGTTGCGCAGTCGTAAGAAAATAAAAAAGCGAAAGAGGGAGAAACAAAGTTAGAATTGTTACTTTTTTACCAAATATCAGAAAGAGCTTGGGAAAGAGGAAGCAGAAGTGAAAAAATATGTATTTTACTCTTCTACGCCAGGTAATTCACTCGGGTGTTCTGTTCTGTGCACTACGTGCGACTCCACCGCCGCAGCAGTAATCATTCAAAGGAAAATCTGAGATGTACGACAAAAAGTCCTACCAATTAGCAAAAATGAACTGCCAAATACATTTCCTCGCAGTAGTCGGGGACCTTCCTTCGAAAGAATAGAAGTGATAAAAAAGAATAAAGAGGGATAGCATGGACCACGTGATAAGTGGGACCACTAGAAGGAAAGAATTTACCAAATGACGGTGAAGAATTAGAAATTAAAGAAGAAATCATCACACACACACACACA
>SEYY01024642.1:0-7500 GCA_009176605.1 Armadillidium nasatum | reverse complement strand
ATATGTAATAAGACCGGAATTCTATTATTTTAAATCCCCTAACCTCCTTCTGTCCTTAATTAGAAACCTGTCCGTTACTTCATCTCTCACCTTCTCTTCTGTCCTTAATTAGAAACCTGTCCGTTGCTTCATCTCTCACCCTCTCTCCTGTCCTTAATTAGAAACCTGTCCGTTGCTTCATCTCTCACCTTCTCTTCTGTCCTTAATTAGAAACCTGTTCGTTGCTTCATCTCTCATCCTTTCTTATTCTGATCACATTATTTACCTTATATCGAACATTAAGTATCTTATGTTATGGGAAGGTCATTTGCAACAATTGACATTTGACCTTTCAAATATATTTAATATATAGTTATTTCTGTGTCAAAAATACAGACTTCCTTCGTATAATCTACTCGATACCATTTTCAATACAATATCTTCATAAACAACTCAAAACATGCTTGGAACTTGTTTTCATTAATCTTTCATAGAAGCATTATATTATTTGACTATTTTAAAAACCTTATTCTAAAATTAGAAAATCTGCGGCTCCCTCACATAATTTTCCAGGTTTTATTAGTTGCTATGCATAGAGGCGTTGGTTATCTCAGTAATTTGAGTTCTTCAAATTTGAGAAATTTGACTCTACATCATTCACTAATCCTAATGTATATATATAATATATATATATATATATATATATATATATATATATATATATATAATATATATATATATATATATATATATATATATATATATATATATATATATATATATATATATATATATATATATATATATATATATATATATATATATATATATATATATATATATATATATATATATATATATATATATATATATATATATATATATATATATATATATATATATATATATATATATCCATAGGGGTCCCTCGGAGTGTGCTGAACGCATGGCCGAGGTGATTCTCTCCAGTATGGAGGCGTACATTCCATTTTCTTTCCCTTCTACTTAACTCAACAAACCTTGGTTTAACTCTACTTGTTCTCATGCTATCCGCCGCAGGGATGCTGCCTTCAGGAATTACTGTCATCTTCAAACTCCAGAAACCTACGCAACTTATATTTCATCCCGGAATCGTGCAAAATCTATCCTTCGTAACACTGAAAGCTCTTTTCATCGTAGAAAATGTAAAAATCTTTCTGGCTCCTCTTCCTGACATTCTTTCTGGCATTTTGCAAAAAATGTCAACTCTAACTTTGCTTCTTCTTCTTTCCCTCCTTTAGTATCTTCCGACGGCACAACTGCTGTTTTACCTTCTTCTAAAGCTGAACTCTTTGCTCAAACTTTTGCTTCTAATTCAACCTTAGAGGATTCCGGAGCTATTACACCTCCTTCAACCCCCTCAAACTCATTTATACCTAAAATTATAATTTCTTCTAAAGATGTCATTTCTGCTCTCTCTGAGCTTAATACTACGAAGGCATGCGGTTCTGATGGTATTCCTCCTGTGGTTCTCAAAACTTGTGCTTCCGAGCTTGCACAATGCCTTGGTAAACTATTTCACCTTTGCTTTTCTACTTCGACCTTCCGTTCTTGCTGGAAACATGCGCTCATTCAGCCTGTGCCTCTCAAACCTCCAACTACCGTCCCATTTCTTTAACCTCCGTTCTCTCTAAAATTTTTGAATTTATCCTTAGCAGGAAAATTTGTAAACATCTTAATTCTTCTAATCTTATCTCTGATCGCCAGTATGGCTTTCGTAAGAAACGCTTTACTGGTGATCTTCTTTCCTTTCTCTCTGATTCTTGGTCCTCCCCTCTTCGGAATTTCGGTGAATCTTTGCAGTCGCGCTAGACATATCGAAAGCCTTCGATAGGGTCTGGCACAAAGCTTTGATTTCTAAACTTCCCTCTTTCGGTATCTATCCTTCCTTCTATGATCTTTCTAATTTCCATTCCGGTCGATTTATAGCTGCTGTTGTAGACGGCCACCGTTCTTCCTTGAAACATATTAATTGTGGTGTTCCTCAGGGTTCTGTTCTATCCTTAACACTTTTTCTAATTTTCATTAATGATCTTCTTTCTATTACTTCATTTCCTATCCACTCCTATGCTGATGACTCCACATTTCATTACTCCTTTCAGTTTGAAAGACGTCCATCCCAACAACGGTTATTAGACTCGAGAAGGGTAGCCTTTCAGCAACTAACCTCTGATCTTTCATAATTTCAAATTGGGGCAGAGAAAACATGGTTATTTTCAATGCCTCAAAAACTCAGTTCCTCCATCTCTCCACTCGACACAATCTTCCACACAACTATGATATCTTCTTCAAAAACACACAACTCAAACCTTCATCTGTTTTTAATATTCTTGGTGTTTCTTTTTTTCGTGATCTTTCTTGGAAAGATCACATTATTTCTCTCTCTAAACAAGCTTCTAAGAGGCTGGGTGTTCTGAGGCGCCTTCAGAATTACTTCACGCCACCCCAGTTGTTTGCTCTGTGTAAGGTTGTTGTTCGTCCCTGTAGGAATATGCTTCACACATCTGGGATGGCTCCACTCATACAGCTCTCCTTGAGATGGTGGAGTCTAGGGCATTTCGTCTCATCAACTCTCCTGCTCTTACTACCTCTCTCCATTCTCTTTCTGCCCTGTTGAATTGTTGCGTCACTCTCTCTATACTATCACAATTACCAAGGACACTGCTCTTCTGGACTCTCTTGTCGCATACCTCGTCCATTGTGAAGAGCTCGGGCGACACGCCTTTCTACACAGTCTCATCCTTTCTCTGTGCAACTCTCCGACCCCAGACTTAACCGCTAAGCTCAATCTTTCATATACTCTACTGGTAAAGTCTGGAACACACTCCCTTTATCTGTTTTCCCAACTTCCTTAGACTTGTATTCTTTCAAACGTCGTGTATCTGGACATGTCGGCTACCATCGACAAGAATAGTGTTTTTCCAACTCCGGTGGAATTCTGTAGGCCTCCGGCTATTTTTCCCATCGGAGGATATATATATATATATATATATATATATATATATATATATATATATATATATATATATATATATATATATATATATATATATATATATATATATATATATAATATATATATATATATTATATATATATATATATATAATATAATATTATATATAATAATATATATATATATATATATAATATACTATATATATATGTATATATATATATATATATATATATATATATATATATATATATATATATATATATATATATATATATTTATATATTTATATATATATATATATATATATATATTATATATATATATATATATATATATATATATATATATATATATATATATATATATATATATATATATATATATATATATATATATATATATATATATATATATATATATATATATATATATATATGCTAATGCCGATTTTGCCTCTCTAAGCCCCACCATTCCACGCTCATGTATACTTTTACAGAAACTTCTTAAACGTATAATAAATTATATACGAGAAATATACTTAACACTGTCGGAAGTTAATTTGGAAACTCTATGTGATAATGAGGGTACATAATGAGCAACAATTTTTTTTTTTTTTTTTTTTTTTTTTTGCTTTGTAAAGAAGTTCATAACAACAAGTAAGAAATTAATGAGACCATTTATCATCTCTCCTTAATCAGCTGGGTTGGAAGCTTATTTTTTCTCCTTTTCCTAGAAAAGGAAATATTTAGAAATTCGTTTTATAACTCTCTCTCTCTCTCTCTCTCTCTCTCTCTCTCTCTCTCTCTCTCTCTCTCTCTCCTCTGAGTTTCTTTCTCTCTTACTCTATCTTAAATTTCTCTCTCTCTCTCTCTCTCTCTCTCTCTCTCTCTCTCTCTCTCTCTCTCTCTCTCTCTCTCTCTCTCTCTCTCTAGTAAAGTGATAAACAGAAGTAACTGCACTGATAAGGCTCTTTAAATGTTTATATATTGAATACTGATATATATATATATATATATATATATATATATATATATATATATATATATATATATATATATATATATATATATATTATATATATATATATATCTGGTATGTGTATATCCGAGGTATATACACATACCCTCTGATCACTTAGAAGTAAACGGACACCAGTGATAAGGTTCCTGCTACCTGCATGACCTGGTTCACTGTCTTCATTTTTCATTAGTTTCATTAATTTCAGTCAATGGCATTTGACGTTGTTTTGTTCGTTTGTTTCAAATTTGCTTCGAATTTTCTACCATTTGACTTAGTCTTTTTAAACAATTTAAAGAGTAAATTCAATTGTTAATCAACTCATTCAACTGATTACTGAACGTCTTGGAGATAAACTCAACAATTCTTGACCTTATTTTAAATTCTAATCTTTATCTTTGTACTTTTAAACTCTTTCCAGCTTTGGGTTTTTCCAATCACATTCTTATATCTGTTTCCACTTCTTCATATATAAATCTTCCTAAAGAAGTATATCCGGATTATAACAAGAAAGGAAACTTTATTGGCATTTCAGTCATTTTTTTCGACAGGGGAGAACCCTTGGAGTTCTCATTGTGCATAACCGAGGTGATTCTCTTTGGTATATAGTCTCATATTCCATATTTTTTTTCCTTTTGTTTAAAAATAATATATCTTGATTTATCCTCGATATTTCTAGTGCTATTCGCTGCAAAAACATTGCCTTTAGAAATCAGCGTCGCCTTCAAACTCCAGAAACCCGTGAAACTAATATTTCATCTCGGAATGGTATGAAATCTATTCTATGTGATACTAAAAAAAAACAACTCGTTTCTAATAAGAAAATGAAGGGATCTTACTATGTGATACTATAAAATACTGTAAACTCGTTTCTCCCAAGAAAATGAAGGGATCTTACTATGTGATACTATAAAATAAACTCGTTTCTCCCAAGAAAATAAAGGAATCTTATACTATGTGATACTATAAAAATAAACTCGTTTCTCCCAAGAAAATGAAGTGATCTTACTGCTTCTCTTCCTCACTCTCTTCTGGCTTTCTACCAAAAATACATAAACTCTAACTTTGTTTCTTTCAGATCCTTCCTTTTTCGAACAATTCGTATCTTCTGACTGTGCCAATTGCCGTATTACATTCTTCAAAAGCTGAACTCTTTGCTCAAAAACGAATATCTTTGCTTTTAATATATATATATATATATATATATATATATATATATATATATATATATATATATATATATATATAATATATAATATATATAATATATATATATATATATATATATATATATATATATATATATATATATATATATATATATATATATATATATATATATATATATATATATATATATAATTATATATATATAGATATAGATATATATATACTATATATATATATATATATATATATATATATATATAATATATATATATATATATATATATATATATATATATATAATATATATATATATATAACTTTGCCTTTAAAATCACCTTAGACGATGCCTGAGTAATCTTCTTTCTCCACTCTTCCAACTCATTAAATTAACATTATATATTCTTATATATTATATTATATATTATATATTATATAACATTATATATTATAACATTATATATTTATATATTGCTCTCTCTGAGCATAACAATAAGAAGGCGTATGAACCAAATGATATCCCACATGCGATTCTCAAAACTTGTTTCCGACCTTACTATGACTTGGTAAACTATTTAGCATCTTTATTTTCACTTTGGTTTTTCCTTCCTGCTGAAAACTTATGCTCATTCAGCCTGTGGCTAGGAGGGTGGACTCTACTCAACCTTGTAACTATTGTTCCATTGTTTTGACATCCTTTTCTTTTAAAATTTTCAGATTTATCCATAGCAGCAAGATTTTGAGATGTCTCTATTATTCTGTTCTTTATCTTTAGGACATATTGAAAGTATTTGGTAGAGTCTGGAACAAAATTAAGATTTCCATACTTACTTCTTCATTATCGGTCCTTCTCTCTGTTGCCTTTTTCTCTGATTTCCTTTGTTTTTGGAGGACAGCTTTGGAACAACTAACCTCTAACCTTACTCGAATTTCAAATTGAGATATTCAAATATGGTTGTTTTCAATACCTCAAGAAACTCGGGTCCTTCATTTTTAATATCCTACATGCTGTAATCTTCCACGCAACTTTTAAAAAAAATTTAAAACCTCCATCTGTCCCAAATATTCTTTGTGTTTCTTTTTCTCATGAATTTTTCTGGGAAGGGTCACATCTTTTTATTATTAAATAAACTTCAAAGACGCCTGAGTATTCTGAGGAACCTCTCTGAATTTCTTCACACCACCCAAGTTGCTCGCTCTTAATTTTTTGAGGTGAGTTCATGGTGTATACCTCACAGATCTAACGTTGCTCCATTCACCACAGATCTTGGAAAAGTGCATTTATAAGGTTTTTCGTCTTATCATCTCTTTTACTAACTCTCTTCAATCTCTTTCTGTCAAACAAATTGTTACGTCGCTCTCACTACATACATTGCTTTAACAATGGTCACTGCTCTTCAGAACAATCTATTTGCATACCTTCAACCACTGAGAAGGGTTAGTGTGACACACCTTCTCTACAGAATATCATCATTTCTAAGTAAAACTCTTTCTCTCCAATTAAACTTAATTTTTATACTCAGTCTTACATGTACCGCAATAGCAAAATCTGGAACATACTCCAATTATCAATTCTCCACAACTTCTTATAACTTACACCCTACCTTCAAAAGTCATGTCGACCTTTAAATTGACTCTGATAGGCCTCTGGATCTTGGCCACCAGGATAATATATATAATATATATATATATATATATATATATAATATATATATATATATATATATATATATATATATATATATATATATATTGAGAAGGGCTCTGACTCGTCTCTACACAGTCTCATCCTTTCTCTATCCAACTCTCTGACCCAGACTTAACCGCTATGCTCAATCTACATGTACTCTACTGGTAAAGTCTGGAACACACCCCTTCATTATTTTCCAACTTCCTATGATTTACACACTTCAAGTCGTGTATCAATCAGGTCACGTCTTTTAATTGACCTGGTTTACGTCTTTCCCCTAACTCTGGTGGAGTCTTTGGTAGGCCACTGGCCTTTGCCCACCAGAGGTGATATATATATATTATATATATATATATATATATATATATATTATATATAATATATATATATATATATATATATATATATATATATATATAATCTTACTTAAAACCATCACAACAAAAAATATATTCAACAGAAGGGGACAAGGATTGTAGTTAACAGAACCTGATTCATGATAAATAAGAGGAAGCATCTCCAGTGTACGCATATTAAAGCGTTTTAGGCGTTAAAAAGAACAGTTTTTATGCGTAACACACAATGACTTATTATGTGCTAATTTTGCCTTGACTATTCGTAGCTCATTTTTACAGTCTGTAACAATAGA
>SEYY01024641.1:30000-32500 GCA_009176605.1 Armadillidium nasatum | reverse complement strand
AATGAAAATAAATTTTAAGTTATAGAGTGGAAAACAAAAACAAATAGATAGAAAGACAAATATATATATATATATATATAATATATATATATATATATATATATATATATATATATATATATATATATATATATATATATATATATATATATATATATATATATATATATATATATATATATATATATATATATATATATATATATATATATATTAGGGATGGAGCGATACCAAAATTTTTACCGATACCGATACCGATACCGATACCAAGACTTTCAATTTCACCGATACCGATACCGATACCGATACCGAAAAATTAGCCGATACCGATGCCGATACCGATACCGATACCGATACCAATTTTTTACTTATAAGAATATATAATATATATATATATATATATATATATATATATATATATATATATATATATATATATATATATATTATATATATATATATATATATATATATATATCAGTTCCAAGTAAGGCTCTAGGGGCCTGTCAGTGGGGCCAGCACTCGTCTCTATCTAGATCTGTCGTAAATAATTCCATCTGCCACCAACTGTTCCATCATAGGCAGCTGATGCGCCTCAGTGAATCCCGAACTGACTCCAGTCATCTCTCATTTGTCTCCCTCTCGGTCTTCTTCATCTTGGCCTGCACTCTCACCTCCCTCTAGTCTCTTTCCCCTCCTGCATCCTCCACACGTGTCCCAACCATCTCAGTCTTGCTACATCTATCTTTTGATTAATTGGTTCAACCCCTATACTTTATCTAATTCTTTCGCTTCTTATCCTCTCCTTCCTGGTTCTTCCCACCATCAAACGCAACACCCTCATCTCTGTTGCTTGAATTCTGCTTTCTTCTCTTGTTTTCGCACTCCAAGTCTCCGTTCCATATTACAAAATTGAGGTTAGAGTACTTTCAAAAATTACTTTCTTTACTCCTATATCCATTCTTTTGTCTGCCAAGACTGGGTACAGCGCTCACACCATTCTTCCGTATTTCTCCATCCAGTTGGTAACTTCCAGCATATTACTTCATTCCCTTGTGAATACTTTCTCCTCCCCAAATATTCACATTTCTCTACCACAATCACCTCCTCGCCATGCACCTTCAGCACAAGCTCCTCTTCCTCTTCCTCCCTTCTAATTATTAACAGTTCTGTCTTTTCAACATTCACGATCAATCCCACCTCTTTTAGCTTTTCAGCAAAACTTGTTATCACCTCTCTTAACTTCTCTCTCTCTCTCTCTCTCTCTCTCTCTCTCTCTCTCTCTCTCTCTCTCTCTCTCTCTCTATATATATATATATATATATATATATATATATATATATATATATATATATATATATATATATATATATATATATATATATATATATATATATATTATATCTCCTCTGGTGGTAAAGTCCAGAAAACTACTAATTTCCACCAGAGTTGGGTTCATATCAGAACCTAATCGTTAAAATAGAAAAAGAGAGTGTGTTCCAGACTTTACCAGTTGTTGTGTATATAAGATTAGGCATAGCAGTTAAGTCTAGTATCAGACAGTTGAACAGAGAAAGGATAAGACTGTGTAGAATATCGTGTTACACCAACGTGTTCTCAATGGAGGAGAAAAGCAATGGGATAGTTCAGAAGAGCAGTGTCAATTGTACTAGCGATTGTATATAGTGAGTTACGCAGCAGTTCTACGGGCAGAAAGAGACTGGAGAGAATTAGTGAGAAAGGAAGAGTTCTTAAGACGAAAAGCCAGACTCCACCTTGTCAAGGAGAGCTGTGTGAGTGGAACTACTCCGGATGTATGAGGCGTATTCCATACAGGGGAGAACAACACCCCTATAAAGATAAAGCAACTGGATTGACGTAAAAAAATCACGAATGCGCAACAGAATACTCAACCTATTAGAAGCCTGTTTAGAAAGAGAAGTAATGTGATCCTTCCAAGAAAGACCACTAGAGATTATTAAGGACAGATGAAGGCTTGAGTTGGGTGTTTTCGAAGATGTTATAGTTTTGTAGAAGATAGTCTCGAGTAGAGATATGGAGGAATTGAGTTTTTGAGGCATTGAAAAAAACAATGTTTCTCTTCCTCTTCCTCAAATTCTTCCTAAGATATTCCAAGTCAACCTTTCTAGTGTCAAATAACTGTTGCTGGGAGGGGCGCCTTTCAAACTGAAAGGAGTAATGATTGGTGAGATCATCAGCATAGGATCGGATAGATGATGAAGTAATAGAGAGATTATTAATGAAAAGTTTAAAAAGTTTTGGGGATTGAACAGAGTAAAGAGGAACACCACTATTAGCAGATTTAAAGTATGAACGGTGGCCGTCTACAACAGCAGCTATAGATCGATCAGAAAGAAAATAAAAGAGAAGGATAAATTCTGAAAGAGGGAAGTTTAGAAATCAAAGATTTGTACCAGTCCCTATCGAAGGCTTTCGAAATATCCATCGCGATAGCAAAAGATTCACCGAAATGCAGTAG
>SEYY01024641.1:7500-10000 GCA_009176605.1 Armadillidium nasatum | reverse complement strand
TATATATATATATATATATATATATATATATATTTTCCGCATACATAACTGCCCCTAAGAGGCAAGGGTAGAGAGCCAGAAATGCAACAAGGTCTTGGGTGGAACCCCTGGAACCAAAATTTTATTTTGCCATTGAAACTAGAGTTTAAGGAAGATAACATGATTGTTTTATTTCTCTGGTGAGCCATATTTGGTTTCTAATTATATTTGTTGAAGTTGTAGAAACGAAATAAGCATTAAGCAAAATTTAATGGGAGCTTGAAAACCACTTCTGTATTATAAAGACATAAAATATAAGCATTTAACTATAAAAAATACATTCTTATTATCGTTCATACATGACACCATATTAAATTTGGATAGAATGATATTTCTATGTAGCAATAATGATATAACGATATTAAAATTGATACTCTTTGATAAATATCAGTATGAAGTGGAAAAGTAACCACCACAACTCATGGGGTATGAGCCCTATGTACCCTTTGTAGATAAAGGCATATTAATATGCATTCGAATGTAATTATCGAATTTGATATTGATATTGATATTGATATTGATATTGATATTGATATTGATATTGGTATTGTAATTATTGATATTGATATTGATATTGATAATGAAATTGATATTGATATTGATATGGATTGATATTGATATTGATATTAATATTGATATTGATATTGATATTGATATTGATATTAATACTGATATTGATATTGATATTGATATTGATATTAATATTGATATTCATATTGATATTGATATTGATATTGATATACAGATCTATTTTATGTCTGTATATTAGTATATCATTTTTGAAAACTGCTCACTCTTTGTTCAAATAATAGGTATGTCTCTACAACAAAAATTCATAGTTTTTGGAATATTGTGAAAAAGTACTCTATAGACCTCAATTATTCTTTATTAATTGCATTTATATACGTTTTTCCTTTATAACTTTAAGGGAAAATAATTAAAAAATCAACATTGGTTTACCTCAGCAAAAAAAAAAAATTTTTTTTTACTGCACAATAAAGAGATTGAAAACTAGAGAAGAATTGTTTTTGCTATAAAATGGTGGGATCTGCAGCTGAAGCTGCATAATTAAAGATGTTGGAACTGGAGTAAGAAACTTTGAAAATTGTAGAGTGTTAACTACTTCACATCCTTCCAATGAAAGTTCTTATCATAAATATCAACCTCTGCTCATTTTCATGAAACTTTAGGAAAAAAATATTTAAAAAAAAAAAAAAAAAAAATTAGTTCGCAGTGCTACTTCAGAATAATCAAGATATTTCTTCATCAAATTTAAAGATAACTTCTGTTTCACTTTACAACGAGTTCTGTATCAATTGAGTATATATATATATATATATATATATATATATATATATATATATATATATATATATATTATATAATATATATATATATATATATATATATATATATATATATATATATATATATATATATATATATATATATATATATATATATATATATATATATATATATATATATATATATATATATATATATATATATATATATATATATATATATATATATATATATATATATATTATATATATTGATTTTCATTTTGAAAAGATATAAAAGAGGAAGGTCTCATTAAATTTTTATGAAAGATTCTGTCTGGCTCATTTTATTATGTATTATACACAAGAGCAAAGGTAATACACACATACATACAAACATACATACTGTGCTAATATATATATATATTATATATATATATATATATATATATATATATATATATATATATATATATATATATATATATATATATATATATATATATATATATATATATATATATATATATATATATATATATATATATATATATATATATATATATATATATATATATATATATATATATATATATATATATATATATATATATATATATATATATATATATATAATTTCTAAGGTCGAGAAAGTAAACTAGAATCTATCGAGAGAATTTTTGCAAGATAAGTGAAAAAGTTTTATAAAATTTTAAGCTTTAGTGACATGGTTTAGGCTAAAAGTTTTCATAAGACGTGTTTGGACTTTGTAACACATGTATTAACATAGATTAAATTCAACTAATAATAAAAATAATAATAATAATAATAATAATTATAATAATAATAATAATAATAATAATAATAATAAAAATAATAATAATGAAAATAATAAGAATAATAATGATTATAATAATAATAATAATAATTATAATAATAAGAATAATAATAATAATGATAATAATAATAATAATAATGAAAATAATAAGAATAATAATGATATATAATAATAATAATAATAATAATAATAATAATAATAATATATAATAATAATAATAATAATAATAATAATAATAATAATAATAATAATAATAATAATAATAATAATAATAATAATAATAATAATATAGAAACTATTACTAATAATAATAATATTAGTAATTATTATGATAATA
>SEYY01024640.1:2500-10000 GCA_009176605.1 Armadillidium nasatum | reverse complement strand
ATATATATATATATATATATATATATATATATATATATATATATATATATATATATATATATATCACCGGCGCTCGCGAGCAGAGCCCTATTCAAGGAAGAAGTGTTAGGTCAATAAGAGAATAAGAAAAACCCTACAAGTCTCACCTAACGCAAATTTAGCAGGTGAGCACAGACGTGGGCTTTAAAGTAATTGAGATTAAATTCAGCAGGAAACACAGAAGATAGGAGAAAATTCCACAAAACAAAGGTGGCTGGAAAGATGGAAGCATCACAGCAAACCAATCAAGAGTTCCCATGAGCATTTGCTGCTGTAGCACCTATAGAAAAGAGAGAAGGACCAACGTCACGTCGCAAAGATAAAGGGTCAAGTGAATTAGAAAGATCAGAACAATTTATAAATCTTTTAGCCTTTGACTCAGCCCTATCCAAAAGACGGGTGAAACCTCAGCCATCACAGATATGACAGCAGTACTCCATACAAGGGAGGATGAGGTCCTGATATAATTGGAGTAACTGCGAAGGAGTTAAAAAAATTTCGCAGCCTGAACAGAACTCCCAGCTTCTTTGAGGCCGCCCAAGCAACCATTGTGATATGAATTTTTCAAAACATTTTTTTGTTTTAAACGTGAAGGCCAAGGATCTTTATACTGTCAACCGGAGAGACGGGTGAACTATAGAAAGAAATAAAAAAGTTAGGTGTCTTTTATAAGGAAATTTCAAGAAGTTGAGTTTTTAAAGAGTTGAATTTCACAAGGTTTAGACGACCCCACTGGGAAATTCTATTTAGATCAGCAAGAATGGAATCGGAAAAATGAAGATGAGAGGCAACTATAGATGCAAAAGAGGGAGCAAATTTGAAATGAATAGAAGAATGGAGAGCCGAGGTATCGGCATATGAATGGATTGAGTTAGATGAACAGCTGAGAAGATCATTAATGAAAAGTAGGAATAGAGTAGGAGACAAGGCAAAACCCTGAGGAACACCACAATTGACAGCAAATGAAGAAGTCCCCCCATCAACAACAGTCGAAATGAAGCGATTAGAAAGAAGAAGGAGGAAACCATAGGAGGGGAGCCCGGAAAGCAGTGACGCATGCCTTACCCGGTCAAATTCCTTAGAAATATCAAGTGCCATCACACAGGCCTCCCCATAGTCCGTAAGAGTAGAAGACCATAAATCTGTGAGATAGAAAAGTATATCATCAGTAGATCTCGAACGTAGAAAGCCATATTGATGATCAGAAAGAATGGAAAATGAGAGTTGAGAAGAGTTTCAAAGATTTTACACAGAATACAAGTGAGAGCTATTGGGCGATAGTTAGAAGGATCAGAGTGGCTACCTTTCTTTGGAATAGGTTGGACTAATATTCGCTTCCAACACTGAGGGAATGCACTAGTATTGAGGGATAGAGAGAAAAGTTGAACAAGGGACAGAGCCAGCTCAGAAACACATTTCCTTAAAATTCAGGGAGGAACGCTATCCGGCTCGTTTGCCTTAGATTTCAGTAGCCCATGCACCTGACCAAATGCAATCACAGGTTAAGGCATGGATAGCTGAGAGGAGAAGAAGTTGGAGGAGGATTGCCGTAGTCGTCAAGAGTGGAATTAGAAGATAACAGGAGGCCGAAGAGATTACCCTTTTCAGCTGAAGTGTTGGCAACAGAACAATCAGAGCGAATAAGAGGAGGAAGGGAATATATATATATATATATATATATATATATATATATATATATATATATATATATATATATATATATATATATATATATATATATATATATATATATATATATATGCCTATATGAAAAATAATTATTTCCTTTTTCATGCTATCCCAAAAATTAATCAAACATTAAACAACAAATTAATAACTTTCAAAATATTATACATCGGCAACAAACATCGTTTAATAAATGTGGATGCAGATGTGGATGCGATGTTATGCAGATGAAGATGCCACATACATCACAAATATATATATATATATATATATATATATATATATATATATATATATATATATATATATATATATATATATATATATATATATATATATATATATATATTATATATATATATATATATATATATATATATTAATTTACCTCTGGTGAGCAAAGGCCAGAGGACTACTCAACTTTCCAACAGAGTTTGGGTGAAAATCAGAAACCTGGTCAAACTAAAGGCCGACATGTCCTGATACAAAGTATTTGAACGGGTGAAAGTCATTTGAAGTTGAGAAAATAGAAGAAGGGAGTGGGTTCCAGACTTTACCAGTAGAGTACATGTAAGATTGAGCATAGCAGTTAAGTCTGGGGTTGGATAGTTGGACAGAGAAAGGATGAGACTGTTTAGAAAGACAAATCGCACGAGCATCGCATATCTTTCTCAGTGGGGGAGGTATGCGACGAGAGAGTTCAGAAGAGAAGTGTCCATTGTAATAGCGATAGTGTAGAGAGACTGATGAAATAATTTGACATCAGAAAGGGACTGGAAAGAATTATTGAGAGTAGGAGAGTTGTAAGACGAAAAGCCCTAGATTCCACCTTTTCAAGGAGGTTGTATGAGTGAAACCACCCCAGATGTGGGGCGCACTCCATACAGGAGCGAACAACACCCCTATAAAGGGCAAGCAACTAGGGTGTAGTGAAGTACTTCTGAAGGAGCCTCAGAACACCTAACCTCTTACAAGCTTGTTTAGCAAGAGAAATAATGTGATCTTTCCAAGAAATATCAAGAGAGAAAAAAAAAACACCACGAATATTATGGAGAGATGAAGTTTCAATTGAGTGGTTTTGAAGAAGATATCATAGTTTGTGTGAAAGATTGTGTCGAGTAGAGAGATGGAGGAATTGAGTTTTGTTGTCATTGAAAACGACCATGTTTTCTCTGCCCCAATTTGAAATGTGAGATAGATCATAGGTCAGTTGCTCCTTGGGTACCCTTCTTGCGTCTATTAACTACTGTTGGGAGGAACGCCTTTCAAATAGAAAGGGGTAATGAAGGGTGGAGTCATCGGCATATGAGTGGATAGGAAATGAAGTATCAGAGAGAAAGTCATTAATGAAAAACAGAAAAAGTGCTAGAGATAGGACAGATCTTTGAGGAGCTTCGCTATTAATAGAGTTAAAAGATGAACGGTGGACGTCTGCAAAAGCTGCTATAAAAAAAAACAGAATTGAAATCAGAGAGAAGGAGATTCCGAAAGAGGGAAATTTGTAAACCAAAGCTTTGTACCAGACTCTATCGAAAACTTTCGGTATGTCCAGCACGACAGCAAAAGATTCACCGATATGCCGAAGAACGGAGGGCCAAGAGTCAGAGAGAACGGAAAGAAGATCACCAGAAGAGCGCTTCTTACTGAAGCCATACTGGCGATCAGAAATAAAATTTGGAGAATTGAGATATTTGCAAATCTTCTCATTAAGGATAAATTCGAAAACTTTAGAAAGAACGGACGTTAAAGAAATGGGACGGTAGTTAGAGGGTTGGCAGGGGTCACCCTTCTTCAGCACAGGCTGAATGAGAGTACGTTTACAGCAAGAAGGAATGGTTGAAGTAGAAAGACATGGACAAAATAGTTTACCAATGCAGGGTGAAAGCTCGGAAGCACAAGTTTTGAGAATCACTAAAGGGATACCATCAGGACCGTACGCCTCCTTAGTGTTAAGCTCAGAGAGAGCAGAAATGGGTTGGAGGGGTTTGAGAGATTAGGTATAGCTCCGGAATCGTCTAAGGTTGAATTAGAGGCAAAGGTTTGAGCGAAGAGTTCATCTTTATCGGAAGGCAAAACGGCAATTGAACCGTCAGAAGATACTAAAGGAGGAAAGAGGAAGAAGCAAAGTTAGAGTTGACATTTTTTTGCAAAATGCCACAAAGGAGGCAAGGGAAAAGAACCAGAAAGATTATTGCATTTTAAACGAAATTAGTTTTTGTGTTACGGAGAATGGATTTTGCACGCTTCCGAGATGAAATATAAGTTGAATGAGTTCCTGGAGATTGAAGACGACGTTAATCCCTGAAGGAAGTATCCCTGCAGCAGATAACACGAGAACAAACAGAGTTAAACCAAGGTTTGTTAGGTTTTGAAGGGAAAGAATATGGAAAGTACGCCTCCAAGCCAGAGAGAATCTCCTCGGTTATGCGCTCTGCACACTCTGAGGGACCGAAGGACCCCTCCAACGAAAACAGTAATCATTCCATGTTAAATTGAAAAAGTACAATTGCAAGCAAGAACAATTAATGGTAAGGAAATATCAGAAACGTCTCTTCGCCGAATATGGGGGGCCGTTCTTGCGGAAGATTTGAAGAGAAAGGACAAGATACAGAGATAAGAAGATGATCGGATGAACCCAGATGAAGAAAGAGTTTAACAGTGTAAGGAGAATGATAAGAAGTTATTAAAAGATTAAGAATGTTGGGTTCATCACCAAGACGTTCAGGGATATGGGTAGAAAGATGCACCAACTGCTCAAGGTTGTTCTGGATAGAAAAGTCGTAGGCAAGTTCACCGGGTGAATCATGAGAACTAGATGAAAGCCATTGGGGAGAGCCATATGGAGATGCAAAAGTTTTAGACATAAAGTAGAGAATTCAGAAGACTTCAAATTAAAGACACGAGAATAGGCAACATCGTTGGGCACATATGCCCAGCATCCGCCTTTGACTGAAAATTGAGGATAGAGACAGTAGGAGGAAACAGAATAGGGTTTGGTGTCAGAGCACTCAGACACCTGAGTTTCAATTAAGAACAAGAGATGAGGTCTAGAGGAGAGTGAAAGAGAAGTGGAAGATTGTGTCTAGTAGAAAGATGGAGGAATTGAGTTTTTGAGGAATTGAAATTAGACAGGAGACCGCGAATGTTGTAGAAATTTATGAAAAAAAGAAGACCGTACACCAGGGTAAGTCGGTAAAGAGATAAGTCTTGTTGGCACAAATCACATCAACGGAGGAAACCAACTCTCAAGTGGTGATGGAGGAAGAGGTGGATGAGGGACTTCCTTTGGATGCCAACCCTCCAAGCAACTCCGAGGCGGCTTTATGTTTCGCTATTTTATATATATATATATATATATATATATATATATATATATATATATATATATATATATAATATATATATATATATATATATATATATATATATATATATCCTCTGGTGGGCAAAGGCCGGAGGCCAACCAATATCCACTAGAGTTGGGGAGCATTCGGAATCAGGTCGCTAATGGCCGACGTGACCCGATACACAGCGTTTAAAAGTGTGCAAGTCAAAGGAAGATGGTAAAACAGATAAAGGGAGTGTGTTCCAGATTTTAACAGTAGAGTATATGTAAGATTGAGCACAGCGGTTACGTCTGGGGTCAGAGAGTTGGACAGAGAAAGGATGAGACTGTGTAGAAAGTCGTGTCGCACGAGTCCTTCTCAATGGAGGAGGAATGCGACATGAGAGTTCAGAAGAACAATGTCCGTTGTAATAGCGATAGTATAGAGAGAGAGAGTGACGCAACAATTCGACGGGAAGAAAGAGATTGGAGAGAGTTAGTAAGAGCGGAAGAGTTGATAAGACGAAAATCCCTAGATTCCACCTTTTCAAGAAGAGTTGTATGAGTGGAACCACCCCAGATGTGCGAGGAGTACTCCATACTGGGGCGAACAACACCCCTATACTGAGCAAGCAACTGGAGTGGCGTAAAAAAAACTACGAAGGCGCCTCAGAACACCCAACCTCTTAGAAGCTTGTTTAAAGAGAGAAGTAATGTGATCTTTTCAAGAGAGATCACGAGAAAAATAAACACTAAGAAAATTGAGAATAGATGTATATTTGAGTTGAGTGTTTTCGAAGAAGATGTCATAGTTGTGTGGAAGATTGTGTCTAGTAGAAAGATGGAGGAATTGAGTTTTTGAGGCATTGAAAACAACCATGTTTTCTCTGCCCCAATTTGAAATACGATAAAGATCAGAGGTCAATTGCTCCAAGGCAATCCTTCTTGAATCTATCAACTGCTGTTAGGAGGGACGTCTTTCAAATTGAAAGGAGTAATGAAAGGTGGAGTCATCGGCATAGGAGTTTATATGAGACGAAGTAATAGATAGAAGTTCATTGATGAAAATTAGAAAAAGAATTGGAGAAAGGACAGATCCTTGAGGAATACCACTATTTATAGATTTATAAGAAGAACGGTGGCAGTCTACAACAGCTGCTATAAAACGACCGGAAAGGAAATTAGAGAGAAGGTTACAGAGAGATTGATAGATTCCGAAAGAGGGAAGTTTGGAAATCAAAGCTTTGTGCCAGACTTTATCGAAAGTTTCCTATATGTCCAGCGTGACAGCAAAAGATTCACCGAAATGCTGAAGAGCGGAGGACCAAGAGTCAGAGAGAAGGAAAAGAAGATCACCAGTAGAGAGTTTCTTACGAAAGCCCTACTGGCTATCAGAGATAAGATTAGAAGAATTGAGATGTTTCCAAATCTTCCTGTTAAGGATAGATTCGAAAACTTTAGAAAGAACGGAGGTTAAAGAAATAGGACGAAAGTTAGAAGGCTGAGAGGGGTCCCCCTTCTTCGGCACAGGCTGAAAGAGCGAACGTTTCCAACAAGAAGTGAAGGTTGTATTAGAAAGACAGAGACGAAATAGTTTACTAAGCCAGAGTACGAGCTCGGAAGCGCAAGTTTTGAGAACCACAGGAGGAATACCATCAGAACCGTACGCCTTCTTAGCGTTAAGCTCAGAGAGAGAAGAAATGACGTCTTTAGAAGAAATTACAATTTTTGGCACAAATGAGTTGGAGGGAATTGAAGGAGTAGGAACAGCTCCGGAATCGTCTAAGGTTGAATTAGAGGCAAAAGTTTGAGCGAAGAGTTCAGCTTTAGAGGAAGGTAAAACGGCAGTTGTACCGTCAGAAGATACTAAAGGTGGAAAAGAGGAAGAAGAAAAGTTAAAGTTGACATTTTTTGCAAAATGGCAGAAAGGGCGTGAAGAAAACCTGAAAGATTATTGCATTTTCTACGGAGAAATGAGTTTTTAGTGTCACGAAGAATAGAGTTTGCAATATTCCGGATGAAATATAAGTTGAGTGAGTTTCTCGAGTTTGAAGACGACGGTAATCCCTGAAGATAGTATTCCTGCGGTGGATAGCACGAGAACAAGAAGAGTTAAACCAAGGTTTGTTAGGTTTAGTAGAAGGGAAAGAATATGGAATGTACGCCTCCATCCCAGAGAGAATCACCTCGGTTATGCTCTCTACACATTCCGAGGGACTCCTCCAATGAAAGCAGTAATCATTCCATGGGAAATCAGAAACGTACAACCGCAATTCAGACCAGTTAGTGGCACCGTAATGCCAGAAACGTCTCCTCGCCGAAGGCGGGGGCAGTTCTTGCGGAATATTTGAAGAGTCCGAACAGGATACAGAGATAAGAAGGTGATCGGATGAACCCAAAGGACCAAAGGAGGAAAGAGTTTAACAGAACAAGGGAAAGGATTAGAAGTT
>SEYY01024639.1:22500-25924 GCA_009176605.1 Armadillidium nasatum | reverse complement strand
GAGAGAAAGCATGAAAATTAAGACAAATTAGATGTAGTCGGAGTTACCAATAGGTGCTAAGATAGCGTGTCTGTAGAGAGAAGGACTAGTAGTGAAACATAAATCAAGAATATTCAAGAATTGGTTGGACGACCTGGAATGTGTTGGTTCTTTAATCAATTGCTTCAGATCGTTGAGAATGATTCGGCTTCCTATCCTCCTGAATCAGTATGAGAGGAATCCAACCATTCAGTGCTGTGTACATTGAAATCCCTTAAATAGAGGACCTCAGTATGTGGATGTAAAGATGTAACAGTCTCGTGAGAAGTAGTTAGGCACTCAAAAAAGGTAGAAAAATCTGTTCTATTGGGAGAACAGTAGCAGAAGCACAAAATTATTGAAGTAGTATGAAGAAATATTTTAAGCCACAGAACATCAAAGTTAGAAGAAATTCTTCATTTAAAATAACCGTTAAGCATACTTTCTTTCTTTTATTTTCAAAAACTGTAATTACTGATCTTGAATGAAAGATACATATTGTAGGAAATGCGAGAGGTATCGTTTATTCACTACTTTTTCTAACACTGCTGTCCTCTTTGTGCTAGTAGAAAAAAATGCCCATATGGTTTGAAGATTAGCAAATAAGATGCGGACATATCTGTTAACTTAACTGATGTAGCATTTAGCATCACTAAATTAAGCTGATGAGCTGGACAATGTATATGTTCAACTTTCGGATAGGATACATTTATCTCAACTTTGCCTGAACCAAACCAGAAAACCTCTCCTAACATTTGCACCATCATAAATTTGTGATATTAATTTGTCCTTGTGGTCATTTATACAAAACCTTTCGATCTTTTCTTAAAGATAAGTAGTAAGTGCTTCAGCGTCATGCTTCTTTGGTGAAATGAAGTTCCAAAATATTTCTGTTGGTTTTCCTTTAACATGGTATCTAAAGATGACAACCATTTGGTATATGTTGGAAACATCATTTGTTTCATCTACAATGATAGAAAGAAAATCAGTTTCATGAATTTCTCTTATTATCTCCTCGTGACATATTTCAAATATAATTTGTAGAAGTTCATTCTACATTGTTTTCGAGTTCCCTTGAAAACTGGCTTTCTCAAGGTGAACCCTTAATGAATTATCCAGTTCTGAACTGAAGTTCACTTGCCCTGAAGACACCTGAAGTAGTTGAGGATTCAGTTCCGTTATGCCCTCTCAGTGCCAGCACAAATGCTCCTCAAAATTTTATGTAGTTAACGAAAATATTCAAGACACCTATTGTTCTTTACATTCTCATTATGTTAATGCATTGATTTTCTATGCTCGCTGTCTAGCTGTTTAACAATGTTAAAAATAAAGAGGTGGGTTATCTTTTGAAAAAAGTCTAATTTTCATCCGATTCTCCTGAAATTTTCAATATATTCTGCTTTTTCCCGACGAAAAAACTTCATTTTCAACGTTTTTACGAGAGATTTGAGGTTTAGAAGTTTTTTTCTGGAATTTTGGGTAGATTCAAATCTACGGTGAGGCCACTTAAAAAATTTTCTGGTCTGAAATTTTCAGAAACGTTTCGTGTAACTATTGGCTACAAAAAATTTTAATAGATTTTTGCTCTCAGAGTTATAGAAAAAAATTTATGAGCCCAAAACTAGCCAGCTATCGATAAAGATTAGTTTTGAAAACAAAATCCACCTTTCGGAAGAAAAATATTTACAAAAAAACTATAATTACCACTCATATACGTTTTAGCCTACTTATAGAAAAGTATTGGCGCTACAAATTCCTCTTTATACTTTATTCGATCTGATTTGTTTTTTCTGAGATATGACCCTTCAAAAAAGGTCCATTTTTGGTATATTTTCAAAAAATTCCAAAAGTTTGAGAGGCTATATCTTTCTTCAAACAAATAAAATTTAATAATGCACTAAATAAAAGTTGTAGATTTATCTCTCCTTTAAACAATATCAAAAACTGAAAAAAATTGTGGGTAGGGTTTATTTTTAAAAAAATTTTTCGCCGAAAGGGTAGAGATTTTGAAAAAAAAAAAATTCAAGTGATTATACCTTTTATTCTAGACGTAAAATTAAAAATCTGTTCACACTATTGCAAAAATTGGGGCTACGATTGTTCTGAGATATTTTCACTTCATGTGGACCAATATTTTGACCCCGCTATTCATTTTTTTAAACTTTGACTCCAAATAACTTTAAACCGTTATAAACTCAGAAAACCCTTCGAAATCAACCTAGAACTTTGGGAAAAAAAGCTATATAGATTGAAAACTTCAGCTCGATCGGTCAAAAAATAAAAAATTAAACATTTTAAAATTGAACCCTCCATAAGTGCCCAAACAATGAAAAGCTTAAAGCATTTTTCATGTGTACCTTCGTGTTTTCATAGCATTTTGTTTTAGATGTTAGATGATTTATATCTCTTACAACGGTTTTGGTTCATGTATCTTCTTTCTCAACACCACAAACCCATTTATGTTTATCATAAATAGATAATTTGAAATTACGTTTGTATTGTCAGTTCTTACTTTTAACAATTTGCTCTATGTTTAAGGCTGGAGTAGAACACAAAGAGAAGTTTTTCAAAAGCAAATTGGTAACTGAATTCATCTGCATTTAATAGAAAATATTTTTTTACCCAAAACGTATATATTATATATATATATATAGTATATATATATATATATATTATATATATATATATATATATTATATATTTATTTATTTATAATTATATATTTATATTATATATATATATATATATATATATATATATATATATATATTTATTATATATATATATATAATATATATATATATATATTATAATATATATATATATATATATATATATATATATATATTATATATATATAATATATATATATATATATATATATATATATTAGAGGTGGACCGGTTAATAGTCCGCCGGCGGTTCCGCATATTTTTTCGCATCGCGGATATCCGTAATTGGATATCCTAACCGCATTCGCGGATAGTAAAAAAAATATCAAAAAGGCACTTTCTCTGGCAAAAGTGATGTGTTGCTTTGTCACCAAACTCAGATAGTAGTAAAAATTCCATTATGAGTCAAAATGTGTATCCGAATAACAAATGTTGGTTAATTGCTACGCATTAATCACACCGTTGTAGCCCAAAATGACTGAAGAAAATACAAAAGATTAATGTTCGTCTTTTGTCATGCAAGATATTCAAACACTTTGGAATAGTAGTTGCATATGCTTGAGAGGATGAGCAAAATAATGAGCCATTTGCCTTTATGCTTCAAGCAGCACAAAATAAAGCCTCTAACAGCTGACAAAATGAATTTAAATAATTGTATTAATATCCTTAAGCTTTTGAAGAATTAACAAAAACTATAAGTTCAGCTGAATCATGTTTGTCAGATGTGATACCAC
>SEYY01024639.1:2500-20000 GCA_009176605.1 Armadillidium nasatum | reverse complement strand
TTCCAGCTTTAATGTAGCACTTTTTAGCATTTTCTTACATTGTATGGCATTCTCTAGCACGGGCACCCATGCTAGTCCACGCCCCACTTGGCATGAAGGGAGTGCCAGTTTCAGCGACAGCTTTTACTGAGGGTACGACAACATCCAATATCTCATTGGCTTCATCCGGATATATTCGTTGGCCAATTACGATCCAGGCACTTCCGATGATAACTTCACCTGCGTATGCGAAAACACAAACACACCTTGCCTTGTGACCTCATTCTAGCACTTTCTAACCTTTTTTAGCACTCTCTAGCATTTTCTAGTGCATGGCATTTATGCTAGGCCATGCACCCCTCTCGGCATGAGTGTAGGACAACATATGATGCCTCATTGGCTACATCCGGATACATCTGTGAGACAATCAGGATGCAGGCACTCTTGGTGGTGATGTCATCTATGCATGCGCAAACAAACACTCACCTTACCCTGTGATGTCATGACACGGTCTTTCAATAGACTATGACGTCATCTGACTTATTTTTCTCTTGATCACGTGGTTTTTATTCCTTCCTACTGGTAACTCTGACCATAATCTTATAGCTTTTGGTTATAATACTTTCTCTTCAACATCTCCACCATGCCCTAAACGTACTTTCTGGCACTTTAATCGGGCTAATTGGTGGACAATGTATAGCTTTTTTGTTAACTATCATTGGAGTGAATCTTGCTTTATCTCGGGGGACGCTTGTCTCTGTTGAAAAGGGGGCAGTGATCCTTGATGGGATGGGCAAATTCATTGTATATTCAACTAAATCTTTTTCTCCTCAAAAACCATGGTTCGATGGCAAATGTTCTTTTGTCCTTCGGGAGGGAGAACAATTCTTATCGTGAATGGAAAAACTCTCCTTCTCCTATCACTTTTGCTAATTTTCATACAGTTCGGAATTGTTTCAGGGATGTTCTTCGACGGTCTAAGCGTGCTTTCATAAATAGGAAGTGAGCTGACCTCTATGGCTCTCCTACTGATAAAAATTTCTTTCCTCTTGTCAAAACTATCTCTAATAACTTCTGTAAATCTGAATTTCTTCCTCTTTTTCGCTCTGATGGTTCTATATCAAATACTCCCTCTGAAAAGGCTAATCTCTTCGGCCTTCTTTTCTCATCTAATTCCACCCTGTTCGATTCTGGCATCCCTCCTCCTACTCCTTCTCCTCTCAAGTATCCCATGTCTCTACCTGTAATTACTCATGATCGTGTGCCTGGGATCTTGAAATCTATGAACGTCTGGAAGGCCAGTGGCCTGGATGGCATTCCACTTCTTGTTCTGAGGGAGTGTGCTTCCGAGTTGGAGCCTGTCCTCGTTCACCTCTACTCTCTATGCCTTAATACTAATACTTTTCCTCTATGCTGGAAGCGTGCGTTAGTTCAGCCGATCCCGAAAAAAGGTAGCCGTTCTGACCCTTCTAACTATCGACCTATAGCTCTCACTTTTGTTCTGTCTAAAATTTTTGAAACTCTCCTCAACTCTCATTTCCTAGATCATTTGGAGTCTCATTCCCTTCTTTCATATCACCAGTATGGCTTTCGACGTTAGAGGTCAACTGATCACATACTCTCCTATCTTACTGATCTATGGTCTTCTGCCCTTATGGACTTCGGGGAGTCTTGTGTAGTGGCGCTTGACATATTCAAGGCTTTTGACCTGGTATGGCATGCGTCGCTGCTCTCCAAGCTCTCTTCTTTTAGGTTTCCTCTTTCCCTTTCCTTACTCGTCTAGTTTTCTCTCAGATCGTTCCATTTCGGCACTTGTAGATTGAGAGACCTCTTCCTCTTTTTCTGTCAACTGTGGTGTTCTTCAGGGTTCTGTTTTATCTCCAACCTTATTCTTACTTTTCATAAACGATCTTCTCCACTGCACTTCTAACTCTGTTCACTATTATGCTGATGACTCAACTCTAAATTCTTCTACTTATTTCAAAAATGCTCCCTCTTTTGCTTCTAGAATTACGCCTCGTCTTCTTCTTTCTGATTCTATTCTTGCCCATCTGGATGGGATTTCCCTGTGAGGTCATAGCAACCTTGTGAAATTCAACACTTTAATTACTCAACTTCTTTACATCTCCCTCTCAAAAACACCTCCTAACTTTCCTATCCTCTTCGATGGTTCTCCCGTCTCACCTGTAAATAACATTAACATTCTTGTTCTTAGCATAAACAATAAATTGTCTTGGAAACTACATATAACGATGGCTGCTAAAGTGACCTCTGAGAAGGTGTGAATTCTGCTTAAGTTGAGAGACTTTTTTTCTTCTGAACAGTTACTCCAAATATATAAGGGTCCTATTCGCCCTTGTATGGAGTACTGTTCTCACATTTGGAGGGATTCTAGCTCCTCCTCTCTTTTGGATATGGTTGAATCTAAAGCTAAAAGATTAATTAACTGTCCCCTACTTTCAAACTCTCTTGACCCACTATCTCTGCGACTTGACGTTGGTGCACTATCCCTTTTCTATAGGTACTACAATGGCAGGTGCTCAAGGGAATTGGTCTCTTGCATTCCTCCACCGTTGCGCCTTCCTCTTTGTACAAGGGGTGTCCTGCTTTCGCACCAATTTTGTGGGGATGTAGAAAACCCCAGGCTAGCCCTTTGTGGTGCCTCCTTCTTTCCAGCCACCTCTGGTCTGTGGAACTCTCTCCCATCATCTATTTTTCCTCCTGTATTTAATCTTCCACTCTCCAAGGCTTCCTTCTCAGCCCACCTGAGGGATGTGCGTTAGGTGTGTTTGAGTCGGTTTTCTTCCTCTGTGTGTGACCTCTCCATGAAAAGGGCTCTTCCCGTGAGGAGAGGCGTTCTGTAAAAAAAAAATATTCAAGTTCTCTAAATTGTGTGTTGGAGAGATATCGGTATACCTTTAATCATATATTTTCGAAAACTTTAAGTTAAACATAGAAAATTAAAAGTTAAATGTCTAAGTGAGTTTATTTCCATTTTCTGTGTGCCTCTCCTTGAAAAAGGCTATGCCCGTGAGGAGTGGCGTTCTTTAAAAAAAAAAAATGTCAAGTTCTCTAAATTGTGTGTTGGAGAGATATCGGTATACCCTTAATCATATATTTTCGAAAACTTTAAGATAAACATAGAAAATTAAAAGTTAAATGTCTAAGAATTTATGTTTAATATTAATGGCTTGACTTTGTTCATGCCTTTGTGTTAAAGAGAATCAAATTAAAAGTTTAATAATTTTGAGGTGAATAATGAATGAAAAGTTCTATAACTGCTTTTTATGGTTCTCTTCCCCCACTCCCCCTGCATTTATCCTCCCACTTTCCCCCTAATCCTTATATCGTGATTAAATATTAAGGTAAATGATGCTGTCATTTGTAAATACGAACCCGAACTGTTTATTCTTGAAGTCCTAATCCCATGAAAAGAGACCCCAGGTACTCGTGTTTATTTTCCTTCTCTCTTTAATCACCCTCTTTCTCTTATTTTTCTATTGTGATGAAATATAAAGGCAAATATAACCGAGTTCGTATCTGTTAATATGATCCCGAACTACCTAACTGTGACGTCATAATCCCCTTAAAAGCCACTCGGATAACCAGTGGACATTTTCCTTCAAACCTTATTCACCCTTATTTATTTAATAATTTTTTTGTGATAAAATATTAAGGTAATTTCATGTTAGAATAGAATCAACCCCGATGTTTTATGACTGAATAGATATATAGAAACTCTTATCACCCCAGTTAGCTTCCAGTTCCGCAGTAACGTCATAAATCTTACCTGGTCTTGTTGATTAATATGAACCAATCCGCTTTCAGTTTATTCGAGATGTCAGAATCACAAACGTTTCTTATTGGTTAACATGAACCAACCAGTTTTCAGCTCAATATCAGATTCCACAGGGAGTATATCCTTGTTATTTAGTTTATATACCAACTTGATACGAGTAACATCTTACGCCTTCGTCGTTATACACTCATAGAAGATATTGTAACATTTGAAATTAAAATTCCAAAAAGTGATATTTCTTTACTATATAAAAGAAAGTCAGATGGCCAGAATTATTTTACATTTGGATCTTACTTAGATCAAGCAGAAAGTCCACGAATATTTAAGTGTCCTGAAGAATCAATTGAAATATGCAAACAAATTACAGATTGGAATTGTGATAAATTTAAATCTTATAGTGCATTAAATCAATGGAAGAAATCATCAGTGATGGAAAAGAAACCGATAATAAAAGACCCACAATGTCATTTTCTAAATTCTGTTATAAGAATGCTGTAGATACAAGAATTTGGCGTAGATTAAAAGATACATTTTTACCTACTTCTCACGGATTTTATCTTACAAACGATGTACAATTAAAATATCTATCACATATTCAAAAACTAATTGAAAGAAAATTAAAGAAGAAGAGTATTTTTTGAAGAACATGTCAATACGGTTAATAGTGATTTATATCAACAATATAATAAGTTGAAAAGTTTATATGATGAACGGACAGCTTTTAATCATATCATTAGTTCATTAAACATTGAAGAGTTTACTTTTCATTTCAGATAACAATGGAGAGAAAATATCAACTTAAATAATAGCGATTACCGTAGCTTTGATGTTTTAAATCGTGATCTATTTACTTTTGTCACTATAGTTGGAATTGAAAATTTGAAAAAAATATATTACGTATCATGCTTTGTATTACAGGGAGTTATGCAAAAAACATGTTAATAATGGGAGTTATGCAAATGCATTTCGGAGCATAATCTACATTGCTTTAATCATAAATTATTAAAGAAATGTAGAGTGTAGACGTAAACGTCGACCTAATATTTATTTCTCTCGTTGTCTCTACTACGTATGCTTCATAGCAACACCAACATGGGGATTTCTAATTTTATCAGTAAAATAGTAAGTTTAATTCCAACATTATATATACTAACGGTAAAATCTAAAGATGAAGCATCTGTTCCGGCTCCTACTGCTAAAGGGAAATTACTTGTTTAATGTGACGTTGATAAAGAACTTAATCATCGTATACAACTTACGGCTTCTTTGAAAGATGATACAAGGAACCACAAACTTTTAAATAGTGTTACTCGAGAATAAGGGGTCTCCCATTCTAATAGGTGTTATTCAGAAATCCTCATCTAATAGCGAAAAAATCCTTTGTGATGTGGTACGTATTAAGAAGAAAATAACATAAGTATATTATGAAGGTCTTACTAAAATTAGAGATGCAACAGATTATAAATTAAGTGAAAGTGAAAAAAAATATTAAAAGACATATTAGAAATTATAAATCGTATTACAAATATTATTCCAGTTTCAATACCATTTCCTGAAGGTGAAGATGTTTGTGGTTATTAAAATAATGTATAATAATGTTCATCATGTAATTAAACTGTGTTTTCCTGTACAACTGCCTAATTCTAGCTTGTGCGGATTATATTGTATTTATATTGTAAATTTTTTTTAATGTATCTTTTATTAAGATTATAAATATATTTAATATTAAAAATTTTAAAGTGAATGATTAATATTGTTAGTAATTACGAAATAAACGAAATAAAATAAAAGACGTGCTTACATTAATTGTTTGAATTCTTGATATTTCATGTTTTATTTACGCTGAACATGTATTGTTTATGCGCATACACAAGAATGAACATGGGTGTGTGTGTGATAATAACCCTTTCATGTTTAAGTATTTTACTACGTGAAGGTATAAAATATTCATATATATTTAAAAAAAAATAAAAATAAGGAAGAAAAAATAAATAAAAAAATTAAAAATACAGAGATGCTTGTTTAAGTTAAATAAAAAGTATCAAGTCAGGACTTGATTGGTAATTAATAAAGGAAAGATATGACGTCACAAAAATTTATGGTCATGAAGTCATAATATTTTTTACATTTGTATTTGAAAGTGGTAAATATTACTCTAAAAATAAATTGTCTCTAAAAATAAAATGTCACGTGAAAATGTCCGGCGTCAGCCAGATAGCGCGACATGCGGTCCCGCCCCGCGTTATTACGCGTCTGCCGCGCCAGCCGCGCCTTCGTCTGCGAAAGGACCTACCCCTCGGCTATGGACCTGAGAATCAGTTGGATTCTGAATTTATGTAAACTCAGGATTCAAAGTCACGTGATATTGATGACGTCATAAGGAAAAATTTGTATGTATGTATGTGTGTGTACACGTATGTACCCATATGGAAACCACGTGAACAAGAAAAAAAACAAATGAGGGAAAAAATTAAATCAAAATAGCTGAAGAAAATCTACGGAAATGAAAACTACGAGTTCGAAAAATTCAAACTAGCTGACATAAATCAAAGATGGCTAAAACTATG
Organism: Armadillidium nasatum; assembly: GCA_009176605.1. Classification (NCBI taxonomy): domain Eukaryota; kingdom Metazoa; phylum Arthropoda; class Malacostraca; order Isopoda; family Armadillidiidae; genus Armadillidium; species Armadillidium nasatum. Next base: position 13,655 of record SEYY01024639.1, on the reverse strand, counting down.
TGATCTAAATGGTGGACAGAATTTTGACGTAGTCAAGAGAAAATCTACGAAAATAAAAACACCTGATCCAGAAAAAAAGCAGTCGGATGACACCAAATTCTCATGAAAGTCCGTGTCATGACTTCACGGGGTAAGGTGAGTGTGTGTTTGCGCATGAACAGGTGATGTTATCATCGACTGTCTCACGGATGTATCCAGATGTAGCTAATGAGGCATTGTACGTTGTCTTACCCTCATGCCAAGTGGAGTGCATTTCCTTGCATGGATGCCACGTGCTACAAAGTGCTAGAAAAAGCTAAAAAGACCTAGAATAACGTCCTAGGGTAAGGTGTGTTTGTGCGTTTATACATACGCATGCACATGCGAAGGTGACGTCATCACCGAGAGTGCCTGAATCCTAATTGGCCCACAAATGTGTCAGGATGTAGCCAATGAGAAATCGAATGTTGTCTGACAGCTGACATTGGCCCTCCCCTCATGCCGCGTGGGGCGTGGGCTATCATGACTATCCCGTGATAGAGAGTACTAAGAAATGTTAGAGAGTGCTAGAAAAAGCTATAAAGTGATAAATAAAGCTAGAAATGGCACTCAGAAAAAGAGCAAGAGTTAGGCCCTGGAACTAGCACTTGAGGGTCGTGAGTGCCAAATAAGGGATAGTGAGAGCCTGGAGGCGTTGGCAGTGGGAAAAAAGTCAAATGGGGCTGACTTAAGGGATTAAGTGGCCAAAAGGGGCAGGGCTTAAGTCATTAACTTAATTAATTAGGGGATTATATCGATTAATGATCGAATTATCCGATTAATCGGATTAAAAATATCTCACGAAAGACCCTGAAATTGGGGCTCCGCCCTCTTTTCCTCTCAGAATATGGATTCAGCCACTTTTTTCATCAGGGGCTCTGCCCCCAAAGTATCTCAGGAAAGAGCATGGATTTCCCCTCATTTGGTATTGACACTTCCTTCGTTTGCTCTCACTTGGCAATGGTACTCCCCTTGTTTACCCTCATTTGACACTGGCACGTCCATCAAGAATCAGGCCATGCTACTATATATATTTTACAAGCCTTTACTTTATCTCGGTAACTGCCAAACACACGATGCTTAAAAAAGTACGATATTATAAATAATTTTTTTAATATTTCATTTTAATCTTTTTGATATTGTTCATTATTGCTTTAATTAAATTTAAGTATCATATAATATCAAAAAGGAAAAAATGATCTTTTAAAAAAAAAAAACGCATATTTATAACTAAATAGTAACCCAGCCTATTTCAAAATTTTCCATTTTTTTCGATATAATTAACGTTCAAACTATAAACTCACTAATTAAAATATTTTAAATTCACTTATTTTTAGGAACTGTTCACATTTTACAAGCGATAAATAACTGTACTACAATATTAAAATTAATTAATAAATCGAACGCTATATATATATATATATATATATATATATATATATATATATATATATATATATATATATATATATATATATATATATATATATATATATATATATATATATATATATATATATATATATATATATATATATATATATATATATATATATATATATATATATATATATATATATATATATATATATATATATATATATATATATATATATATATATATATATATATATATATATATATATATATATATATATATATATATATATATATATATATATATATATATAAGTATGAAACTTATTTCAAAATGTTTCATGCGTTATAATGGAAGATTTACATTTCTTTTGCAAATCATGTTGTCAGAATAGAAACTCTCGCGCAGAATTGTGCTTACACAGTTCTCTCGTTCATTATGTTAAAGCATGCGTTTGCAAAATTTTTGCTAACCCCATACAATATTTCCTTCGTTTTGAATTTCTAATCAAAATTGTATGACTTTTTTTTTGAACAGTAAATAGCGCTTCACTGAAGTGTTACTATAGTAAAATGCAATTTATTAAATATTTAATACTATTAAAAAACTTAAGAAATAAAAATTTACAAAAATAACAGTTGTACAGTAGCTAGTTGTAGATAATGGTGGTTGCACAAACCTACAACCAGGTCACGAACTCCTCCTATATATATATATATATATATATATATATATATATATATATATATATATATATATATATATATATATATATATATATATATATATATATATATATATATATATATATATATATATATATATATATATATATATATATATATATATATATATATATATATATATATATATATATATATATATATATATATATATATATATATATATATATATATATATATATATATATATATATATATATATATATATATATATATATATATATATATATATATATATATATATATATATATATATATATATATATATATAAATTTGTAAATTTTTCTTTGAGTACAAATTACTTAATTAACTTTAAAATTTGTGTTACCCTATTTCTGAGTCTTTGGGCATATCAAAAGTCAGTGTTTCGAACCCGATCCTTAAATTATTAATCGATGATTGACCATTAATTAACAAATTTAAGAATTTCAATTTCTCTGAAAATATGGTTTCAGATGCCATAAAACTCATACAGCAGATTCACTGTATGACAAAGAACACATTGTTATGCTTTTTCCTAATTTTTAATTAATTAATTCATAATTAATCGTTATAGCCTATATTTAATATCTCTGTAATTATTGGTCCGATTATAGTCCAATTTTAACAGTTGACTCTTTATATAGAAAAGTACAAGTGGTTATTCTTAATTATTCCTTTATTTGATTATTTAATTTCCCAAACTTTTTTTGTTTGTGGACCCCCTGATTTCTAAGTTTCCGAATGTGGACCCTCCATTTACTCATATGTAATATTCCTAAATTAAATAATCACTTTTTTCCTTGAAAACCCCCTCAATGCATCTTTGGTTCCCCGGGGGTCTATATGGATCCTGGTTTAACAGATTAATTAAATTATGTAATTCTTACTTATATAACCACCTGGTTCTGCCAATTTTTGTTAATAGAATATTTAGATGATGTTTTCCACAGAATAGTGATATTTTGGAGCACCAAAAATAGAGTATTCATTTACATTCAGGTCATTTCCTTCCTGCTATTTTGTTTTCCTTTTTAAATGGTTTATTTTAAAAATAATATCTATTTGATTGAAATTCAATTTAAATATTTATATTAGATCAATCTGGAACTACAAAGTTGCCAATAAACTAGTTTTCCTGTGAAATATAAGGTGGTGGAACAATTTTTCCGCCAGTTCTTGAGCTTTGCACACTTACCCCAAGGTTCTGTCCATCGTCCCTTGTTTCAATTGACATTGCCTTCTTGCTGTATTAATATTAACTACGATTTTTATCTGGGCCTTGTTAGCTCTCCCATTTACTTCTTTTGCAAGCTCCCTATTTAAGATGCAATTTTACTTTTTCCCTTAGCATGTGCATCAAAGTGAGTGATTCCGCGTTAGGTACTATTTTAACATCTTTTGTTTATAGGCAGGATTCAAGCCAGTGAATCACGTAATTGTAGGGTTTAACCAGTGGATTGGATCAAACGAAAATTAAGTTTTTATTTCGATCAACGGTTTTCATTCGCAAGCTTTAACTTAAATGGTTTTGAGACCCCCAGACCTTAGCTTAGGATTTTTTTATCCCATTTTTTTCATGTAAAATAGGAACCATTCTCTGCCTTTTTCTAGCAGCCTTCTTTACCTGAAATTTTGAGCAGGGTAAAGAACCTGTCTCATTCTGTTCGGCTTTTGATTAAATTTCTGTCGGTGTCAGTTTTTTAAGGAAATTTAAAGCCTCTATGTTTTTGATGAATTTGGTTTTTGCAAAGTTGTTCGTGGGTCCGAATATACTTTCTTTTGAAGCTGATGTTAGGTCCTCTAATCACCTCAATAGTTCCCATGTATATTTTTTATCTGGTTTCCATCACTAGACAAAGATATATGAGAGCAACGATGAAAAATTCACTAATACATACAACTCTTTCTACCAGTCTGGGATTAAAGAATCATTGATAGGTTACTGAAGAATATTAAATACGCTTCAATCATTTTTTTCATTACTATCCTACAACTGTGATGTTTTTCTTTATAGCTAATAAAAAATAAGGTGTCATGGGCAGTTAATTGCATTCCATCATTTAAAACAATATTTTTTTTATTTAAAACTTTTTTAAATGGTGATTGCGTAACAAAATACTTGTTAAAAACCCCATTTACAAACTACATATTTCTAAATCAAAATTTTATGCTGATCAGACTTATAATTTTTATCTTAATAATAACAACAATTTTACGACAATGTAATAGAGAAAAATTAATTAATATTTTGAAATTTATCAAGTTTGTAATTTTACTTTGGAATTGTTCATTTGTTTGCTATCAAATCTCTTATACAACTAATTGTGGCGATAAAATAACTAATTATAGCGGAAAATTTTATTCTAAGTTGTTTTTAAATTTTTTAAACTATTTAGTTGTAAAATCAAAATGTCAACCGATAAAAAAATGTCATTATTTCACTTTTTTCTCGTATATACTAATTGGTTTTACTTTTACGTTGCTTGCAATGCTACGAGAAATTGTAAAATTATTAAACTTTAAAATTTAATTTAATAATAAATTAATAATATTAAGAATTTCTCTTCAAATCTTGAGATTGTTTTTTTTTTTTGTTCAGTTGATTAACTGAATTCGTGGAGGTTCACAACCATCTGATTGCACCCTTGCGTTTCTATATATATATATATATATATATATATATATATATATATATATATATATATATATATATATATATATATATGGGAAGATATGAGGTGTGACCTAGATCAAGATTTAGCTTCCACTATGATTGCCTTATACATAAGAATTACAAGACAATCAAACTCACTGTAACAATCAACAATTTATTAATGAATTCAGAAATTATTAATTAAGATACTTTATTATTTTAAACCACTCAGATAATAAGGCACACTAATACAAGTACCAATTACTTTTTTAGGTTTCCAAACATGTATATAAAACAAAGCGGTTCCATACAGTCAATCTTACAAATTTCTCTAACGGTAAAAACATCTCAAAACCATAGTTGCCATTTAAAATAGTTTCCAAATAGTATTCAAATTTATGAAATCTATTAAAATACATTTACAATAAAATAAAACAAATTTAGTTATAATTAATCTGGAAATGAGTTCATCTCATTATGGTTGGGCCCCAAATAAGAAACATTGCAAATTTTAATTTGCAATGTTTCTACTATAAAATTATATACCAATCCTGTTACCTGATTGTTAAAAAAATATAGTTTCAAATGTTATATCATTAAAACATTGTATATAATAAGGGTATTATCTCCTTTTTTTTAACAACCATATCTTATTTAAAGAAAATGAGATCTATAGAAATGAAATAAATTTATAACACATTAGTATTGATAATTAATGAGTCAAAAAAATTATGTAACTAGTGCTAGAACAACACATAATTTGAATGTGATCCACCACTTCGTATAATATATTTCTTAATTATTTTTTGTTTTCAATACCTTAAAATTTTTCTTTAAAAAAAAAAAAAAAAAAAAAAAAAAAAAAAAACATTAAAAATTTTTTTTTCCTCTCAAAAATTGTTCAAAATTTTTAAAGTGAATACTTGTAGTAATAATCACTGAACATTTTAAGGAACCAATGTAGGTATATAAACATATGAAAGTAAAAAAAAAAATACCTGTATTGATATAGAAATTATATTTATATATATACTTGCCTTTTTTTCTATTTACTGATATTCGTAAGTTGCCCAAAACATTACACTAATAACATCAAGTAATAGTTATTGAACACTTAAGGTTACCAATAATATGATATAGAAAGGAAAAAAAACGTACTTGCAATTTTTTTTTTTTTTTTAAATTCCTAAATTGTTCAAAATATTGCACCTAATAACATTTAGTAATAGATAAGGAACACTTTTTGTTACTGATACTGATATAAAAGTTTAAAAAAAATTATGTAAAAAGAAAAATATATACTCTGAAAACAAGCACCAACTATTGTCATTATGATTATATATTTACTCTTTCTTAATATAAAATATATTTCCAACAAAAGGTTATTGACACTAATTAAATTAATTGTATTGTCAATTATAGTAAGGAACATTTTACTGGCCAATTCAAATTGAAAATTGTATCACATTTTAATACACTTAAAAAAATGATCATAGTTTTTTTTCTTCAAATATTTCACTTTTGTAGATTTTGATCTTTCTTTCACCTATTTTTAAATTTTAAAACATTTATATTTATTATTATTATTATTATTATTATGACAATTTCACCTGATTTTTTTTCATTAAAATTACATTTTGATATCACTTTGATTTAAAAACATATTACATTTTGATAGCACTTGTTTTAAACTTTTTTTTCAACACTTTTTCTTATGTAATTATTTATTGTAAACACTTTATGTTATTTTTCTTTATTTAATTTCACACTTTTAGATTAACAGGCCCTTTTTTCCTTTCATTCACTATCACCATTACAAATAATATCACAATTATTATTATTATTATTATTATTATTAGTAGTAGTAGTAGTAGTAGTAGTAGTAGAAGCTCCCACCTCTTCCATCTTGAAATATGGTTTGACGTTAACCTTTTTTACACAATCAATTCTCTGTCTGTTCCAATAGTAGATGTTATTTCCCAATCTTCTTCCCACATAATATGAGCCATGATATGCTGGTGCAAGTTTACTTTTTCCATACTGGGCATCTTTGATTAGTATATATTTGCATTCATCTAATGCCTTTAGCACATATATTTTGCATTTTTTTATTTAAATTTTGGAGACAAAGGCATTGAGAACAATGTTTGTAATTTTTCTGCATAGGTTTGATGTTCCAGTGGCCAAGAAATATTTGGAGGTTCTATCAATGCACCAGGAATTCTTATATTCTGACCATACATCAGTAGCGTAGGAGAGAGGCCACAGTCATCAAATGGCAGCTGTCCGAAGACAAATAAGTGAAAATGGTAATAGTTCAAGCCAGCTTGTACTACTGATTTCAGTTAACATTGTTCTGAATGTTGACAAAAGTGTCTTGTGGAAATTTTCAATCAGCCCATTACTTTGGGGACATTGAGCTGTTGTATATCTGTGGTTTGATCCCAAATTCTCACAAACTGCCTTAAAAATTTCACTACTGAACTGAGGACCTCTGTCTGTAACAAATGTGTTTACTACGCCTGCAATTGGTAAAAATTCTTTTACCAGTGTATCTGTAATGGTTTTTGCTTCTATATTTTTTAAAGGATATGCATAAGGATATCTGCTGTATCTATCTATCAATGTTAATAGATACTTGTACCCTTTAATCTCAGGTAATTTTAAAATATCCAAATGGACAACTTCAAATTTATGCCCAACTGGTGCAAATTTTTCATAAGGTGGACTGATATTTTTGTACATTTTTGTTCTTAAACAAGGGTTACATCTTGATATGAATTCTTTTATTGTTTTTCTCATTGATGGCCAAACTGCTACTTTTTTCAGCTTACTTAATGTTTTCTTAATTCCTAAATGTCCCAAAGCATGGAAATGCTGTATAAATTCAGTTATCATGGATTCAGGAACAATTATTCTTGGATATTGTGGCTTACTCACATCCATGGCAAGTTCAATTTCTTCATTTTCATGCATTACTTTTCTTTTCGAAACTTCAAGTGAAGATTCATCAGGATTTTGCAAGATACTTTTTAAGAAATCATCTTTCATTTGTTCTTCACGTAATTTTTTATAATTAAATTGATTAAACTTCCTAAATATATCTGCAGCAGAAGTTTTGAATATAGCAGATATAAAAGAAAGAGTATCAAATTCATTTTCTTCATTATCTTGGATCATGTTTATATTGATTGCTTCAGAAAGTTGGTCTTCATTATTATTATTATTATTATTATTATTATTATTATTATTATTATTATTATTATTATTATTATTATTATTATTATTATTATTATTATTGTATCGTGAGAGGAAATCTGCCAGAATGTTTTCAGCTGATCTGATGTGTTTAAATGTAAGTCATACTCAGAAAGTAAATTATCTCTGCTCTCTGCACACTAAGATTTTTGCTGTCTGTTGTTTTTTTTAACAGATTGTACTACAGATAAATTATCACAGTATACTTGGACAGATCTTCCCTCTATAAAATGTGTGAATTTTTTCAATGATTTGACTATAGCTAAAAGTTCTTTACTAAAAATTGAATAATTACATTCTGTATTTGACAAAGATGTGCTGTAAAATCCTAGTGGCTTATTAATACCATTTTCTGATGATATTAATACTCCAGAAATTGCCTTGTCTGATGCATCAGTATATAAAGATAAGAGAGCTTCTGAACTTGGAAATGTTAAAGGTACTGCCAGTTGTAATGCTTGTTTAGCTTTCTCAAAAGCTTGTTCTGCTTCAGAGTTCCATCTTACTTCTTTTCTGTGAGTATGGTGAGCCCTTCAAGTATGCCAAGAGTGGCACTAATATTCCTGAGTAAGACCAGGAATGGAGCTTTCTAAAATAATTCAGACTACCTATGAATCCTCTTAACTGCTTTATAGTTTTTGGCTTAGGAATTCTGGCTTATTGCTTCAATTCTCTCTTTGTTTGGTAATAAACTATTTTGCTCAATATCAAAACCCTAAATAAGTAACTTTTTCTTTAGCTATAACACATTTATCTGGGTTTAACTTGAGTCCAAAGAGAGAGAGCCTATGGAAAATTTTTTCAAGTGTTTTTCCTATGTTCTTCATGTGTAGTTACTAGCAACATCATCAACATAGACATAAATATTTTCAATACGACTTAAAATTATATTAATATATTTTGAAAAGGCTGATGGTGAGGCATGTAAGCCTTCTACAATTCCTAGTATAAGAATAAGAATCCAAAAGGGTGTATTTATTGTAAGATATTTATGACATTCTGGGGCCAATTTCAAACTATAAAATGCCTTAAGAATATCTAAAACAGAGAAAAATTTTCTTCCATGGAGTATATTAATAAAATCATTTATATGTGAAAGATTATAATTGTCACGTTTTGTTCTAGTATTTAGTAAAGCGAAGGTCTGCAACAATTCTTGTTCCCCCATTTTGTTTTTTAAGAACAGAGATTGGGAAAGCCCCATTCAGAATTTGAAGGTACTAGAACACCTTTTGCTAGTAAATTATGTATCTTTTCTTGTGCATCTTTATATAATTTTGTAGGTATTCTTCTTGCTTTAATGTTAATAGGCTGGACCCTCAACATATATTTTATAAGGCTGAACCTCTTCTAGAGCCTTCAATTTCTTGCTCATTTAAACCCATACTATCATGCTGAGTGTTATTATTTATTATTTCCTGGAATATCACTATTATTGTCTTCACTAAAAATATGGGAGTAATTTTCTAATAACTCTGTGTAATCTGAAGAACAAGATGGCAAGTTTGGTTTATATGACACAGTATGTAACAAAGCAGTGTCTTCACAGCATTCTATTTCTTGGGGGAAGGGAAGCTGTATTTTAGTCACCCCATCAATTATATTTTTAGTATTAAAATCTATTATAAACTTGTGTTTTGGTTAAAAAATCAATACCTAAAATATCAAATTTTGTTTCTGCAATATAAAATGTATGTTCATAGCTCCTTCGTATTCCAAAATCTATTTTTAATTGTTTTCTTTCCATAAACATTTATGGATGTGTTATTTGCTGCAAGAAAATGGCCTATTGCAGCATTTTTTCTATCTTCATCTGAAGCTTTCAATATGCTACAAATAGCACCTGTGTCCCAAATAAAACAGCATCTATTTCTTACGCAATTAATTTTAATTAATGAAGGAGGCTTATTTATATACTCTTGGGATGAGACTGCACATACATTAGCACTTGGGTTAAGCATTGATGGATTATTTTGATACATGCACATATTATAAGAACTATTTAAAGGGATATATTTATTATTCATGATTTGGTAATTCAGAATAATCTGTACAATGTACAAACCCATTAATTTTAATATTTTTAGGTTTATAATTTGGGTTTATAGGCTGCTGTGGTTTCAGACTAGATTTGGTTATAATTGGATCAGCTGTTATAATATTTTGAGGGTTTATGTTCCTTGTGGACCCCTCAGGGGTCCACTCTCCACGTTTCCCGAATTTAATGGCTTATTTTGGTAATCACTATTTGTAAATTTACATCCATTCCCATCGCACCTATTAGCAAACCTGCCAAAGTGGTAATGATAATAACAGTAAGGTCCATTTTGATTATATCTTCCTCTGGATGGTGATCTGGACCTACGAGGACTCCCACTTTGTGTTTCTCTTATTTTTTTCAAATCATTTATCTCTATCCGTAATTCATGTACTTGCTTTATCAGTGTCTGAATGGTTTCCTGCATTTGGGCCATTTCACTTTGTCTAACTGATGCAGCAGCTGAATATACAGGCTGATAAACAGGATTCACAGCGTTTGAAAATGTATCTTTTTTCATTCCTGCTTATGGATCATCTTCCATTGCTTCTTCTACAATTTCTGAAAATTCTTCTATATCTTTTGCACGTTTTATACAGAATCTAACAGTTGTGAATACAGTAGGAGGCAAATGATGGAATAATATTTCTTTAAGCATCCCAGGTTGTGTCATGTTCATATGCTCATATGTATTATGGCCCAATACTTCTTTCAATTTATTTATGAACTGTTTTGGATTTTCAAACCCAATTTTATTCGCTGATAATAACATCTGTACTCGTTGCCTTTCTGATAATGCATTTTTGTTTATAATTATTTCTCTGATTAATTCAAATGCATTTGGATCAGAATGGATATTATTAGGCAGTTCACATATTATTTCTGTGGGTAGAAGCCTTGTTATAGCTCGGTACTTCACAGAAGATAATGTAATATTGTATGATGTAAACAGGAATTCCATGTGTTTAAGCCAGCGTTGTATATCATTGTCATTATAGGGTGGAAAATTTACCTGGCTTAATATTTGTAATTGTTTATTTTCTTCAGATATTGGTTGTACATAAAAATGTCTGGTACCTATTCC